>JASDQU010298079.1:0-10688 GCA_032191745.1 Picea mariana
ACCACCACCCTAGGGACACAAGGCTCGAACCCATGACCTCTCCCCATACCGGAAGAGTGTGCGCACGTCTTACCAATTTTGCTATCCCATGGGGCTATTTGAGGTCGATGTTACTAGCTATGAAGTAAGTTAACATACATGGTTTTAAATCGGTATATTAAGAATCAACTTAGAGGAGGTTTGTGTGGTTTTGAAATAAACTAATATGAAACGGTTTTAGTCCGACATTACTCACATTGTATTAAATGTAGTAAATGCAAATCATTCAATTGAAAAGGAAACAAATATTAGAATCCATCCATAGAGAGAACATAAATATTGTAAATTTGATAATAGTTTTGATTGGAAAAGAAGGTCTAAATTTGAGTGCTTACATGACTCAAATCAAATACAATTTGAAGATAAATATATGTAAATGGAGACAAAATTTAAAGCCTATAAAAATTATCTGTAAATTGTTATGAATATTCCACTAGAATAGTTCGTCACAACATATCTTAAACTATTTTGAAATCTTATATTTTTGTAGTTTATTTCCTTAGATCCCAAATTAGTTAATTACTAGCTTTGCTTGAATTTAATAAATAACTGAAATATGAAAATGAAAGAACAGGCACAAAATGCACACCATCCACACAAATTAATACTAGATTTGACCTAGGAAACTCAATACGGGAGAAAACCCATGTAGAAGGTGAAGCCTATGCTCTACTCTCTTTGCTTTAGTTATAAAATGCACATACAAAAGAATGAGAAATCACTATGGATTTACCTTTTGACATTATGGCCTAAATGACTACTACATAATCCTCCTCCTCCTCCTTTGTTATGCTGACAAAATACCACTCTCAAATGTTTTGCTCAACTATGGAATAAGATACAATGCAAAATAATGGAACCCCTTCTCATCCTAGCAGCCTGGTATTTAACATAGCCCAATAGCCATCAAGGGACAGGGTTTTGACTTCATCAACCCTCAATTAGTGATAAGGTTTGGACCTTATAAAATATTCTTGAAATTCCCCACGTGGCTAGCCCCACACGGTTTGAGTAATGGGGGTTTACATGGCATCCACTCGTACCATGGTGGTCAACTTGCGAGAGGCATAACTTTCGCATACAAACTCTGATTGATGTGATTCTTACACCGTTGGAAAGGTATCGGTGTGTAGAATATAGAATTTTGCTCCATATTAGGTTTGGAACCAAAAAAATTGTTGTTTTATGCCTCAAAATGGATCTATAATATTTCAGATGGTTTTTTGGACCCAATTTTCCAAATTGGGACCTACCACTAAAATGGCTCTACAAGCTGATTCCTTCAATTTTTTCCACTTTTAAAGCATCGAAGTAGATGAAAAATAATATAATGATCCAATCCAAATCATACATCCCCATTTAGGGAGGCTTTTTGTCCCCAAAATATTTACTAAATGAGGTGAAGAAAATTTTCCTCTACCTTCTCCCTAGAGTACCATTTTGCTTTACCTAGAAGTTGTCCTTTCAACCCAATCAACCAAAGGCCATGTTACCCATGTCTTGTAGTTCTAGAATTATACGAAATTGTGTCTTCTACCAACTATGCCTAATCACATGGTGTTGAGTCCTCTATGGTAGGTAGGACCTGCTCCTCCTCTTGATCCAACATGGAAGGCTCACAACGTTTCAAACTCTCCACATTCACTACTAAGTAAATGTGCATGTATGGGGTTATATTGAGTCTATAGGTGTTATCTCCCACCTTTTACCACATAGCCTTGGTCTTCTTACCAAGACCCTGTAGTCTTCCTTGTCTCGATATAACTAAACTATATCCCCTACTTTGAAAGATTTGTCTATTATGTGTTACTCATGTCGTGCCTTGTACCTTTCCCTTGACTTCTTCAGTGTCTCTTGTACTTACAAATGGATCTACCTAATCTTTTCAATAACTTATCTACTTTTGATGCTTCTCC
The DNA here is from genome assembly GCA_032191745.1 of Picea mariana. Lineage (NCBI taxonomy): Eukaryota > Viridiplantae > Streptophyta > Pinopsida > Pinales > Pinaceae > Picea > Picea mariana. Next base: position 1,956 of record JASDQU010298079.1, read on the forward strand.
CATGGTTTCTTCCCTCACTCCTCCTTGTTGTACATATGCAACATCCTAGGGCAAAGGTGGAAAATACCCAAAGCAAGCATCAAAAGGGGACTTGCCAATATAAGTATGGGCTGCTCTATTATAAAATTGTTGAATATAGATTAGATTTTCATCCCAAGTCTTCAGATGCTTCTGATTATAACCCCTCAAAAGTTGCACCAAAGTTCTATTGATTACTTTTGCCTACCCATATTTTTATGGATAGAATGATGTAAATCTCTTCAACTTCATGTCGATCTTCTCCCAAAGTGAAATCCAAAAGGCACTAAGAAATATGGTATCCATATTTGAGATTATGCTCCTTGGTATCCCAAAGCACACCCATACCTACTCAAAGAACATGTTTGTTGCTTCTTGTCCTCTGATGGTGTTTTTACAAGGCATAAGAATCCACATCTTGTTAAACTTGTCAACTACCACAAAAACATAGTCATGTCCCTTCTTGTTTGTTAGTAAACCTCCCACAAAATCCATGGAAATGATTTCCCAAGGTCGAGTGGGTATAGGTAAAGGATGGTATAGACCTTTCTTTTTGTTATTGGGCTTGATGGTACAACAAAGTATACATCCTCTAATATATGTGCTACATCTTCTTGTATTATGAGCCCATACATGTACCTTTCTAAGTTTACATTTGTCTTCCCAACACTAAAATGCCCTACAACCTTGGAAGTGTGAGCCTCTCTGATAAGTTGTAATATTCCACCTTTAGGAACACAAAGCTTGTCTATACAATGTCGATATATGGGCGTAATATATCATTCATGAGTCTCATAAATGTAGTTGATGCATTACATAAGCTGAATGGCATGACCAACCATTCATATAGACCTTGCCTTGTCTTGAAGGGGGTCTTTCAGATGTCTTCTTCTTTGACATGCACCTAGTGGTATCCTTATTTTAGATCCAACTTAGTCAAGTGCTTGGCATGCTACAATTGGTCTAGAAAATCATCTATCCTAGGTAGAGGGTATGGATTCTTGTGTGTAATCTTGTTTAAATCTCTATAATTGATACACATCTACCAATTCCCATCATCCTTGGGTATTATAGCGATAGGTCACCCACAAGGTGAGGTGCTCAGTTGAATCAATCTCTACTCCAGTAGCTACTGCAATTTCTTATTCACTTCATTTGCTTCCAGAAAGGACTATATATATAGTCCGATGTTTGGCAATGGGGAGTTTGGATATAATTGTATTTCATGCTCCACTTCCCTTTTGGGTGTTATCCCTTTAGGCTCCTAGAAACCTCCTCTACATGCCTATAGAAACTACTCCAATTGATGTTTCTACTCTTTAGCACACCCTTCTAGGGATTCCTTTACTCTTATCGACTCATCATCAAATTGATTTTCTCTTAAGAAAAGTAAAATATATTTCTTACTGGAACTAATGAATGTCTTGGCTTGGTTGGCACTTACTAGTGAGATCTTCGATTTAGATTTGTGTGTGTTGATTATGTAGGAATTTCCATCTTTTATCAAATGGTATTGGTTGTCTCTCCGCATGAAGATTGCATCCCTCATATACATGAAGGGGCTCCCAAACACTACACCACACATGTTTAGGGGTACTACATCCAACACCACTTCATCAATAAAGTATGCACTTACAACAAATTTAATCTTACACTATTTCATTGCCTTTATCTCTCCATCTTTGTTTACCCAACCCAATGGATAGGGCCTACGATTATCATGAACCTCTGATCCAATATTGTTGACTAGATACGATGCTATGACATTAGCATGTGAACCAAAGTCGAACATAGAATCTATCTTATTCCTCTTTACCTAGATCTTGATGTGGAAGAGTTTGGCCATCTCCTTCTCTTCTTAGTGATGAAGGATACTCAAATTCACCTCCTTCTGCACTAATGTGTAGACAATCTTCTCATCCACATTAGAGTTACTTTCGATCCGATTGCTTGAATCCATGGCTAGAAGATTCTTTTTCTTTGCATCCTTCATGTGGTTCTTTGGGTTCATATATGGATGTAGTTTCCATAGTGTGACCATCAATATTGCAATGGTTACAATGGTTGTTGGGATACTTGCACTAATGTGCAATGGCTACTGTGTTTTATCTTTCCCCGCTTCCACTTTGTCTTCCCCTCCGTGGAATCTTCTTGGTGCTATTTCTACTTGGAACTGTTTGGTTGCCTTTTCTTGTGGCCTATGTTTTCCAGATATTGTGCCTGTACACATGCCTCGTCCACTGTCCTTGGCTTGAAAAGCATCACTTGCTTCCATAGATGACTATGTAGACCCCCTAGATACTTAAGGAGTACATATGGGTTCTTGGGAGAGATACCCAACATGATGGTCATCTTTCTGAACTCGATGGTGTACTCTTGTACACTCTGCCCCTGCCTTTGTTTGAAGTAATGCCAATGGATCCATTGGTTCTCTACATACCCAATAGGACAAAACTGGGACTTAATGAGGGTTTTTAAATCCTCCCATTTAGTTACTGGTGGATCACCCTCCAACCTAAGTGTCTCTGTGTGACTTTCCCAATGGGTTAAATCATGGCCCTCTAAATTCAATATGGAAAATGATATCTTTTGCTCCGCATATATATGGTGAACATTGAAATAAACATCTAGTTGTTGCAACCAATGCTTCAATTTTAATTCATCGATCTCACCTTGGTATGGCTTTATGTACACTTTTTCTTCCATATTAAATAGGGAATGTGAAGGGTTAATGACACTCAAATTGGGTTTCTCTTTCTCAGATTTTTTTTTGACTCGTTTTATGGGTCTTCATTATCTCCCAATCACCCTTCTAATATGACCTTAGAGTTAGAGCCTCTAGATTCTTCGTGCGGTCTGAGCTTGATTACTAGATCCGCAATGAGGAGGGACATATTACGAGATATGTCAGTGACTTGCCCTTCGAGCCTTGCAAATCTCTCCTCTGCTGGATCTCAATGGTTGTTATCAACATACTCATTGACCATGGCTAGGAAATTGTGACTTTGATCCCCGCAACTTCACACAAGTACCCCAAATAAACTTGGCTCTAATACCAATATGATTCATTAACTGCCATGGATATTCCAATGGAACAGTTCATCTCAACAGATCTTAAACTATTTCAAAATCTCAGATTTTTTTAGTTTATTTCCTTACATCCCAGATTAGTTAATTGTTGGCTTTGCTTGAATTTAAGAAATAAGTGAAATATAAAAATGAAATAACAAACACATAATACACACCATCCACACAAACGAATATGATATTTGACCTGGGAAACCCAATATGGGAGAAAACCCATCTAGAAGGTGAGGTCTATGCTCTACTTTCTTTGCTTCAGTTATAAAATGCACATACAAAGGAATGTGAACTTACTATGGAGTTACCTTTTGAAATTGTGGCCTAAACCACTACTACATAATCCTCCTACTCCTATTTTATGCTCACAAAATACCACTCTGAGATGTTTTGCTTAGCCATGGAACACGATGCAATGCAAAAGAATGAAACCCCTTCTCCTCCTAGCGGCCTAATATTTAACATAACGCGATAACCATCCAGGGGTAGGGTTTTGACTTTCTCAACCCTCGATTAGTGATAAGGTTTAGACCTTCTAGAATCTTCTTGAAAGTCCCCATGTGGCTAGCCCCACATGTTTTGAGTAATGGGGGATGATGTGGCATCCACTCATACCATGGTGGTCAACTTGTGGGAGGCATAACTTTCGCATAAAAACTTTGATTGGGGCGATTCTTGCACCATTGGAAAGGTATTGGTGTGTAGAATATAAAATCTTGCTCCAAAGTAAGTTTAGACCCCAAAAAATGTTGTTTGATGCCTCAAAATGGATCCATAATATTTTGGATTGTTTTTTGGACCCAATTTTCTAAATTGGGACCTGCCGCTAAAATGGCTCTGCAATCTCATTCCTCCAATTTTTTTCACTCTGAAAGCATTGAGATAGATGAGAAATAATATAATGATCCAATCCGAATCATACCTCCCCATTTAGGGAGGATTTTGGTCCCCAAAATCTTTACTAAATGAGGTAAGGAAAATTTTCCTCTACCTTCTCCTTAGGGTGCAATTTTGCTTTGCTTGGAAGTTGTCCTTTCAACCTAATCTACCAAAGGTCATGTTGTCCATGTCTTGTAGTTATGGACTTCTTCTGAAAAACTGTGTCTTCTACCAACTCTGCCTGAGCATCTAGTGCTAAGTTCTCTATGGTAGGTAGGACCTACTCCTCCTTCCAATCCAACATGGAAGGCTCATGGAGTTTCAAATTCTCCACATTCACTATTGAGTAAATGCACATGTATGGGGGTTGACTAAGTTTGTAGGCATTATCTCCCACCTTTTCAAATACCTCAAAAGGGCCATACTGCAGAGCCTCTATCTTCTGACCAAGACCCTGTAGTCTTCCTCGTTTAGTTGTAACCAAACTCTATATCCCACTTTGAATGGTTTTTCTATTCAATCCTAATCACATCATGCCTTATACCTTTCCTCTGATCTCTCTAGTGCCTCCTCTACTTGCAAATGGATCTTCCTAATCTTTTTGATAAACTTATCTTCTTTAATGCTTCTCTTGTGGTGTCTTCCCTCACTCCTCCTTGATGTCCATATGAAACATCCAAGGGCGAAGGTGACAAATACCCAAAATAAGTTTCAAAATGGGAATTACCAATAGAAGTATATATTGTTATGTTATAAGAGTGTGGAATATAGATTAGATTTTCATCTCGAGTCTTCGGATGGTTATGATTTAACCCCTCAGAAGTTGCACCAAAGTCTCGTTGACTAATTTTTTCTGCCCATATATATGTGGATGGAATGCTATAGATCTCTTCAATTTTGTGTCCTTCTTCTCCTATAGTGTAGTCCAAAAGGCACTGAGAAATTTGGTTTCCCTATATAAGATGATGCTCCTTGGTATCCCAAAGTGCACCCATACTTGTTCAAAGAACATGTTTGTTTCTTCTTGTCCCCTGATGGTATTTTTACAAGGAATAAGAATGCACATCTTGCTGAACCTATCAACTACACTAAAAGATAGTCATGTCCTGTATTGTTTGTTGGTAAACCTCCCACAAAATCCATGGAAATGATTTCCCAAGGTCGAGTGGGTATAGGTAAGGGATGGTATAGACCTTTCTTTCTGTTATTGGGCTTGCTAGTACAACAAATCATACATCCTCTATTATACCATGCTACATCTTCCTACCTTCTGGGCCAATACATGTACCTTTGTAAGTTAGCAAATGTCTTCCCAACACCAAAATGTCTTGCAACCTTGGAGGTGTGAGCCTCTCTGAAAAGCTGCAGTATTTCACCTTTAGGAACACAGAGCTTGTCTAGCTTGTAGAGCAACCCATTATGGAGATTATAGTCAACCCCGTCATCATCTTCTTCTACATGAATTTGGCCCTACTAAAACATCTCTTTGAAGTCCTCATCTTCTATGTATGCCTCTTTGTATGCATCATGGGTAAAATTCTCCATGTGAATAAGAGTTCCCAACGTTGTAATCTTGAAATTTGGTGGCCTTGAAAGTATGTCTGCCAATGTATTAATGTTACCCTTCTTATACTTGATGAGTAGATGAAATTGTTGTAAAAACTCCATCCACTTGTAATGTTTGGTTTGTTGTAGCTTACTTTGAGCCTATAAATGTTGTAGCGTTTGGTGATCTTTGTGGATGATGGTATCCTTACCAATTGGATAGTTCTTTCACTTCTTGACAGCTTGAACCAGGGCATAGAATTACTTGTCATAGGCAGGGTAGTTGAGAACTACCCCATGAAATATTTCAGAATGATAGAATACATGCCTTCCTCCTTGCATCAAAACTTCTCCCGTGGCATACCCACTTGTACATGTCTCCACTCTAAAAGGACTTTGCAAGTTCGGTAATGTGAGAACTCGTGCTTGGATGATATTTATTTTTATCTCATCAAAATATTTCTGCTAATTCTTCCCCCATCGAAAACTCTTATCAGTCATTGTATGGTGTGGAGTGATGCAGTTATTGTTGAAAATGAAGCTATGAGCTTCTGCAAGTACTGTGTTTCCCCAACTAAGCTCCTAAATTTAGTGACAATTGTAAGAATTGGCCATTTTATGATGGCCTCCATCTTTGGGAGATCTATCTTGAGTTCCTCTCCACCAATCACATACCACAAATACACTAATGATTGCTAAGAAAACTCATATTTCTTGAGGTTAGTGATCTAGATTATTTTGAGAATGACATGAAGGAAAAAATATAATAGAGATATGACAAGGAAATGCACAGAGATATTGCAAGGAACACACTAATACAATAAAACTCAGATTCTATTAGTGATTGTATGGAATAAAAAATATTGTAAAATGTAAAGCACACAAGCTAGCTAGAATGGTGGTATCTTTATCTCTGAAGAGAGATGTGTCAGTTATGCTCATTCACAAGAAGTTGATTACAATGATTTTCTGAAAGCATTTTTGACATAAAGCATCCCAATACATCCCAACAAGGATATAATGGGCATTGCCAAGTCAAAAAAACATTGTTTAGGGCCTCAAAATGGCCGCAGAAGTTTGGGACCCAAAAACTATAGAAAAACTGCCAAGATGGAAACTATAATTTGAGCCAGTGGAATAGGTGAGCAACCACCAATATCCACCTAGATCAGTCCTCCCCCCTTAGGAAGTAATGGTTTCCATTACGTCAAGTTCCTCCATCAGATGGGGAAACTTCTACTTAATCTGACTCTTGGTGATCCACTTGCCTTGATAAATAAATGACCTTGCTTTGACGACCCAATAGAGTTGGATGTTTTGCTAGTGGGTGCTCTTCGTCTTGATGTACATGATTCGATCAACTGTTACTTGTTCAATGCAGTCAGGAATGAGTTCTGTAGGGGCCTAGTGCTCGGTCGCGTTTGAAGTGTCTGGGAGAGGTGGAAAATATGGTTGAAGCAGTTCCACATTAAATACCGGGTGCAAGCCAAGGAAATGGGGAATACTTAATTCAAAAGCATTCTCACCCACAACCTTGGTGATGGTGTAAGTCCCGTATCGAAGTGGTTGTAGCTTCTGATGGGGTCCTATGAGGTTCTCTTTCTGCAAATGCAACCATACCTTATCTCCCACCTAAAACTTGTGTGGTACCCGATGTTGATTGTGGCATTGCTTATATTTGGCATTGGCTTTCTGCAAAATATGATGAACTTGTTGTTGGATGTGTTGGATTTGCTCAAAAAATTTAGTTTCTCGATTAGCCTTGGTAGGAGCATGGGAGGACTCTTTTTGTGCAACTACAATGGGCAGAGCTACATCAATGGGGGCCAATGGTTGGAACCCCAAGCACACCTGAAAAGGGTCATGACCAATAGAGTTTTGGAGGGCTTTGTGGTAGCTATGTTGAACATAATTAAGGCTTTCATCCCATGTGTGTGGATGTTTGGAATTGTACCTCCTCAGTATATGGACAATCATCATGTTGACTACCTCTATTTTTTCATCAGTCTGTGGGTGGAAGATAGTCGATTTGGTTAGTTTGGTGTCCATCATCGACCATAAGGTGGACCAAAAAGTGCTCAGGAACCTACTGTCTCTATCTGAGTTAATGGTTTATGGGAGCCCAAAATGAACCCAAACATGTTCAAAGAAGAGCTTGGTCATGGCCTCAGTTGTGATTTTCTTCTTACACGGTGCCAAAACTGCCATCTTAGATAATCGATCAATGACCACGAAGACACAGTCATTCCCATGCTTGGTTGAAGGCATACTGGACATGTAATCCATGGAGATGGACTCCCAAGACCTATATGGAGTAGGAATAGGGGTGTATAGTCCCTGTTTCTTGATGGCGAACTTGGAAACAATGTAGGCAATGCATGATTTGATGTACTTGCAAACATCTTGTCGAAGCTTCGACCAATAAAAATGCTTTTGCAATACTGCCATTATTTTGTCTACACCAAAATGTCATGTTGCCTGACTGTAATGATCTTCCCAAATCAACTTTGCATGCTTGCTTGAAGGTACACAGATATTGCAAGGAACACACTAATACAATAAAACTCAGATTTTGTTAGTGATTGTATAGAATAACAATTATTGTAAAATGTAAAGCACACAAGCTAGCTAGAATGGTGGTATCTTTATCTCTGAAGAGAGATGTGTCAGTTATGCTCATTCACAAGAAGTTGATTACAATGATTTTTTGAAGGCATTTTTGACATAAAGCATCCCAATACATCCCAATACATCCCAACAAGGATATAATGGGCGTTGCCAAGTCAAAAAAAATTGTTTAGGGCCTCAAAATGGCCCCATAAGTTTGGGACCCAAAAACTATAGAAAAACTGCCCAGATGGAAATTGTAATTTGAGCCAGTGGAATAGGTGAGCAACCACCAATGTCCACCTAGATCAGTCCTCCCCCCTTAGGAAGTAATGGTTTCCATTACGTCAAGTACCTTCATCAGATGGGGAAACTTCTACTGAATCTGACTCTTGGTGATCCACTTGCCTTGATAAAGAAACGACCTTGCTTTGACGACCCAATAGAGTTGGATGTTTTGCTAGCGGGTGCTCTTCGTCTTGATGTACATGATTCGATCAACTATCACTTGTTCAATGCAGTCAGGATTGAGTTCTGTAGGGGCCTAGTGCTCGGTCGCGTATGAAGTGTCTAGGAGAGGTGGAAAATATGGTTGAAGTAGTT
>JASDQU010298080.1:0-14034 GCA_032191745.1 Picea mariana
ATTTGGGTTCCCAAAGGCAAACCTCATGTTGAGTATTATCCTTTAAATTTCCTATGAATACATCAATCAAGTGCTCATTTGGAATATCAGTTACCTTTATATTCAATCTTTTGAATTTCTCAATGTGCTCAGTAATTGGACCCTTTTGGATGAGATTTATCAATTGTCTAAAGGTATTGCTCCTTGTATCCTCATAGTGTGCTATCATTTCTTCTGTGAAAATTGTCCAAGTGACGAGTGATTTGTGAGAAAAGAGCCATCGATACCATACAAATTGATTAGGTTCTAAATATAAAGAAGCAATTCATACCTTTTATGTATGTGGCACGTTATGTAGATCAAATAATTGCTCCATCTAAAGTATCCATGTGATTGGGTCCTTGCCATCAAACTTCCTCATATTGATCTTAGGAACGTGGTTGGTCTTCAACCCAAAGTTGGAGTTTCTCCATTCTTTATTCACCTTCCTTGTGTCCTCATCATAAATTTTATGGGATGCATTTTCACTATTAGGTGTCTTCTCTATTATGGAATTTCTCAATACTTCCATGATCTCCTCTTTTAAACCATCCATCTTTGCCTCCAACTTAGCTTCCATCTCTTGTAGTTCATATTTTGTTAATATATTCTTTTGTAAATCATTTATGCCCCTACGCATTTCTTCACCTTCATCAAGAGTCCAAGTAGGATTGTTTGGAGGCTTATTTGGTGTAGAAGTTCCCTTTTTGGGTGGCATGTTGGCCAAGTATCACTTTTGAACCTTGATTTTTAGGTGGTTCTTATAGACAATATTTCTTCTATTTTATCTCCCAATTTTCGGCCCTTCTAGGTATGAAACTTTCCTTTATGTATTTCTATAATATTTATTCTCTGCAATGCCACAAGTCTGATCAAAATTGGATGTGCCAAGTGGAATTTACGATAACTTCCCCACAACTTGTCGATTTTTAGCCTTTCCAGGAGATCTCACTTGTATAGTGTGCCCCACACAAAATAATTGATATTAAATTCTAAAACTTGCACCAGAAATACTACAGACTGTCCAAAATCCAATGCAAGTAGTCCCACACAATTTGGATTCTCTAGGAAGAAGTTATGATTGTTTTACCTGGAACACCTTATTGAGACTAGTCAATAGGACTAGTCAGATACCCTATCTTCCACACGGTGTATATATAAATTTAAGATGACCCAAAATCTGAAAGTTTTATCAAAGATACCTTACTAATTTCTATGAATAGCCTCTAGAGTTCAGGGTCTGAAACGTTACAGAAAATATTTTATAGGGAAAATTTTACAATGACTCAGTTCAGGATGATTCCAAAACCCTATTTTGTACAAGTTGTATCTTCGAAAGTATAAGGCCTCAAGAGCTGAAATTTTAACCCAACGTACCTTGATTCATATACTAAATATGCATCAAGTTGTTCCTTCTTAAACATTTTAGAAAAAACATTATAGCTAAAATTCCAAGGTGTTTCAGATGTAGCAGCGAAACCCTAATGCGTTGAGCTCTAATACCACATGTTAAGAACCAAATATCAATATAGCATAGAAAAACCTCAGAAAAAGTAATCAACGCCTTGAAAAAGAGATAATTTAGATAATAAGCCTCTTTGAGGGGGAAACCTCCTTTTACCCGACTTAAATGTTCAAGTACAAGATGATTCCAAATGAAAATGTCACCTTGGTATAAATAGGAGACTAGGAGGTATAATTACAACTAATGGAATAAAGCCGATATAAATAAAATAACATTACTAATGTAATATGCCCCAATTAAGGGGTAATGAGCCAATATTAGGGCTTAACAATATATGACTTTTCATTATTATAAAATGTTTTTCTTTTCCTAAAAATTAATGATCCCTTTATTGTTACAATATGTTCTACCTCTTGTTGGACACACCAACCACACTGAGAGGGGGGGTGAATTAGTGTGGGGATATTTTTACAAATTCTTACAAAATGTTAGTTAGCCATCACCATTCACAACATAATTATTCATTACTTCTATTCACACTTAGTTTCTTTCATGTAAACATATCTCAATGACATATATTAAGAAGAAAGAACTATTCACCATTACAATAAAGAACACAATAAACATCATATATATGTATAATTTTATTTTGTATTATGGACTACAACCCTTGGGGTTTATTAGCAACAACCGAAATGAGCACTTAATCAAACAGAACACCAACACTCAATGTAAGACCTAGCCTGCATATCTTAGCACCAACTGAGAAGAGGAATCCAATCCTCAAGTACAATACCCAACTTGTAGATACAAATAAATCTGTCAAACTGTACCAACATTCTATACCAATCCAAATGGATCAACTGTGCACAACACAACCTATCACAACAACTTCTCACCTCAAACTGTCTCATCAATCACATCATCCAAATCTGATCTACTCACAAAGATCAATCATCAAGTCAACTCTCAACCATATGCACAATATCACCAAGTTAACCATCAATATACCTCTAGAAATACACCATACTCTCCATGAACCAAATACCATAAACCCTTACACAATACCATGTGCCAAACCTCACTATTTCGTAGCCTCAATCATGTACCATGTCATGACCAAATGTAACCATCAAAACATGAATATAAACATACTTGTAACTCTATAATAGACTTGGTGTATCTGATAACATAACTACAAACCTTCCTTAACTTCAACAACAAGATACTATCACTTTCATCAAACTTTACTTTAGTCTCACATGATTAATTTTGGATTAGTCAACAACCCTAACTTGCAACAGTCATAACTTTGTACCTATAATGAATAAAGGTATGAAACTGGTAGCCAATGTTATTTGGTGTCTTTTCTACAATTCCTTGAGGTTTCACTGCTTGGAACCTCCCATAAAAGGAGCTATAGAAAAAATAACATAACTTGCTGAATTTTGGTTTATTCTAGAGACCGAACTTGTAGAGCATGCCATGTGCAGAATATTTTTTGTATGGATCTGAAAATGGCACACAACGTACTGCATACTATACACTAACCAATTCATTTGGTCTCACTGAATGTGGATCTTTTATGAAGAATTTATGACATTTTTAATTGTAACACATGTTTTACACTAGTTTCAGGACTAGCCACAATCCCTATCTTCCACAGAGTGTAACACCCAAACTAAAACGACCCAAAAGCTGAAATTTGTATCACAATTACTTGGATATGTGTTCTAAAAATTCTCTATAATTTTCTATCTAAATAATTCTATAAACAAAGTTATTGCAAAAATGGTGAGATGACCTGTAAATATCACACCTTAGAAAGCATCATCAAAAGACTTTATCCTCCCTTGAATTTCAGCCTTCTTTACTTCACCTTCCCTCTAAAATTATCCTTATATATCATTTGGTTACCTCAGTCACTTGTATATATTCAATATTTTCAATAGAATGCTAATGGGATACCCTTGATCTCTTATTTATACTCTCCAAGTAGCTTCCTCTAGGAGTATCCACTTAACCACTTTCTCTACTTAACCAGTTTGTCCACTTAGCCACTTTGTCCACTAAGCCACTTTGTCCACTTAACCACTTTGTCCACAAATAGTAGACTCTCCACTTTTAGTTGCAACTAATTTATTTTTAATTTTTTTCTTGTTTCAACCACTTAACCCATGACTAACTCCTTTTTACTGTTCAACTTCTTCTCGGAGGTTCTACAATAATTTGACATATTTGACCTTCTATGGGCTTCTAGATAACTCATGAGAGTTCTCCAACTTCACATGGCCATAACTCTCTAACCATGAGGAGTTATGTGGTGTTCCACATATCACCAAAAATGACATGACATATACTATCCATATGGAATAGTTTCACCTACAAATTCATTGATCTTCATTACATTATTCCTTAATCAATCTTGGGTTCCATAACCAAATTATTTGGCTACTTAACCACCTAACCATTTGGACTTCACAAAGCGTCTTCCCGTGAGGGATTTCACCATAAGGGGACCACTTTGATAACTTTATCCAACAATGTATTCACGTGAAGGATTTCACCATAAGGGACCACTTTGGAGTTTATCCATTTGGTTCTTCCTATTAACCATGACATGACATCAATGATACAACTCCCTTTAATATCAACACATCATTATGACAACACTTGACATCAACCGTTTGAAAACAATTACATTAATGACCATATAACCAATAATCAATATATCAATGATACAAGCACATCACTATGACAATACTTGACATCAACCCTTTGAAATCAATCCTTTGACATCAATGAAAACATAGTACAACATTATCCCCCTATGGCATTGATGGAAACACCAACATGTTTTACAGGAAGCGTGTGCTTGTCATTGATGGCAAGAACAACATTGTCGATGGAAAACAAGGAAATCATATTATCAAGAGGAGAAGTGAATAGTATGCAGAGATCAAAGATGAGAAGGGAAATCACAGTACAAAAACGTGATCAGGATCAACATCATCATAGGACAAACCAAGGCCGTTGAGAATTTGAATACCTGAATACCCGATAGTTGTTGGATCACTTTTAGGTGGAAGGACATGATAAGATAGAAGAGAAGAATTGAAGATAGATCAAGCCATCGATCTAAGAACATGATCGTTGAACAACATTTGGTTCACGTCAAAAGTTTTGAGGAGGTTATTGTTCAAGGAATCTCACTTCGGAAGAATTGGAAACTTGAAAGTCAAATTACCCAAACCCTGAAATCTGAAATGAATAAGGACCATCGGATATGGAAAAAATTTGATGACCGTTAGATTAGGGAGAACCATGTTAGCAGAACATGTCTACAAGGACATGTGGAAGACTATGTCAGCAAGTATACATGGCATAATCAGATGATGACAAGTGTCAAGAGGAAATTGGCTCGTGCCATGTCAATAAGTGATGTAAGCAAGCTACATCACTTTGAGAGATTTACTTCGGGAGTTTCATCACCAACAAATGTCAAAATTCCCAAAGTCCCTAGGATGGAAGAATATCCATGCTGTCGGTTTCTAGAAGGATGTGTGGCATAAATCTGTGCAGTTCGGCAAAAAACACTCCAGGAGAAAGTGAAGGAAGCGAAGTTGATATTTGAAATCCCCGAAGCCCAAAGAGCCGAAGGAGATGAGGACCGTCGATCTATAGGAGGACACACGTCAACAGATTGTGTACTCCAGTTCGAACACTCTGGGAAAAAGTGAGAAAGGAAAGTTGAAAGTGGAGATTTTTGAACCCCAAATACCCAAAGGGATTGTGACGATTGATTCAAGAATACCACGTGTCGATAGATCGTCAATTCCAGGTGGAAGCACCATGGAGAAAGTGGAGTTTGAGAATCGAGACTCCTAAAGCTCAGAGACCTGGAGAGATGAAATACATTCTCGACCATCATATCATCCAAAGTAAATCTCAGTCGTCGGATCATCCAAAGAAGATCTCAAGTGTCAGATTGTCTAAAGTGAATCTAGGTCATCTGATCCAAACCGTAAGTTTTAGATTTGAGATTTCAGAAGTCCCGAGACCTGAAGGATATCTCGACCATTGATCAAGAAAGGGGTCGTAGAACCATTGATTTGGTTGAACGGTCAAATCACCAAAGTGGTAGCAGAGTCTTCGATTGAGAAGGACAGGTTTCCATGGATCATCGACTCTGAAAGATTGGCGTATGTAGGAAAGCATGGTTTGATATTTGAAACTCCCAAAGCCCTGATCATGAACTAAACCACATCCATTGATTTAGGGATGTTAGATCTGATCCGCAAATCATGAAAGGATATATCTAAACCGCCCATTTAGGAGCATCGTCAAGATCGTGAGATTGATAGTCCACTTGCATTGTGGGTTCAGAACATGCTTGGGTCTTAATTTTTCATGGACGGTCCGCAATCAAAACCACGGTATCACCAAAGTCATACATGGAGCTTTATAGTGAATTGTGGGGTGAAAAGTGGATTTCCCTCAAACTACCTTTGGTTGCACCCACAATCACGTGGTCACATGAGAGCATCTCCCAAGGTCACATCAGTAGAAGATTGAGGAAGGAGATAGTGTTTCTAGGCTCCACATCGAAGGTTACACATTGAAAATTCAAAAAGGCATGTGCGTGTATAAACCAACGCCATTGATCAAACCAAATCTGATCAAAGGGTTGTTGTTTCACTTCATGGATTCTTGATCAGTTACGATTCAATTATGCTAACTGAATCATTGTTCTGGGATGTTGGAATCATGTCTATTGAGCATTATGAGATTCCAGACATGGGCATTGGAGATTCAAAGAGTAATGGTTGATGAGGGCATGAGTAAAAGAAATATGTTGTGACAGAGGAAGGTTGTTTTTTCTTAGTAAAATAAGTCGAACTGTATGTGATCAAGGAGATAGCAAGAACAGAGCGGAAAAGATGCATAGATGAAGAACATAAGTTGGAAAGCAAAGACACAGTGAAAACAAAAGATTGTACGAGAACATAAGAGTGTGAGAAGAACAGATGAAGAAAAGATGGTGAGAGATAGCAAGTGGAGCCAGGAATGAATAGACAGAAGCAGAGCAGAATTGCATAACAGAGAAGAAGTGGTAAGCATTGAAACTTTTGTATTGTTGTAAGGTCTTATTCAAGTAAAGACTTATAATCAAGGTGGTAGGGTGGTGATAGGGAGGACAGTTGTCCTCATAGTTTCAAGTGGGTGCTTGAACACAGGGAGTTGTAGCTTCCATCTTGTTGTATACAAAAAAACCAAGGTGGTAGGGTGGTGCAAGGGAGAACCATTGTTCTCTGTTATGCAGTTTGGTGCCTATGTGACTAGAGGTTGGTGCTTCCATCCAATTGGTGCTGGAACACTCATGGAGTTGGTGCTCAAAGAAATATGATGTACATAACTTAAAATATTGCCTATCATTCGAAGAAGAAGAGGTTTTATCCCTTTATGGGTTTCCTAGTGAATATTTGTCTCTGTGTATATCATATGTGTGATTGATGTTTGTTATTTCTATTTTTCATGTCTTTCATAATCTTGATGATCACTTGGAGAAGGTTAATAATATTTTAATAGGTATAAATTGTTTAAGCATAGTAACAACTGATTCACCCCCCCTCCCTCTCAGTTGTCTTAGTAATTCCAACAATTGGTATCAGAGCAGGTTCCTTTTAGCTAAAGGTAGATTAGTAATATTAAACATGACAAGTCATGAAGGAACTTAAACAAATAAGCCTCTTATTTTCGATTGAACAATTTTTTCTTTCTGGAAGGTTAGAATGAGAACATACATTATGGCCTTAGGTGTTGATGTTTGGGATGTTGTAGAGACTGGATATATAAAACCTATTGTGCTAGCTTCCAAACATGATAAGTTAGAATTTATCTTCAATGCAAAGGCAATGAATGCTATCTTGATTGGGCTTGCTGAAGATGAATTTGTAAAGGTAATGCATCTTGATTATGCCAAAGGGATGTGGGATAAAATCATTAGCAGTTATGAAGGAAATGAGAAAGTAAAAGATGCCAAACTTCAGACATATAGATTGAAATTTGAACAACTAGAGATGAATGAGGATGAAACAGTTAATAAATACTTATTAAGAGTTGAGGAGCTTGTGAATGCCATGAAGGGTCTTGGTGAGAAGATTGAAGATGCATTTTTAGCTCAAAAGATTTTAAGATCTCTACCTAATAGATTTAATCCAAAAAAAATTGCAATATAAGAGTTGAATGATCTTAAGATTTTGTCTATTGATCAAATTATAGGAACTCTAACTGCTTATCAAATGAGGATTATTAAATATAAATCCACCACTAGAGAAGCATCTTTTAAAGCATATAAGAATGAGGAATCTGAGCCTGATGAAATTGAAGCAAAATTTGTGAGAAGACTAAAGAAAGGATCAGGCAAGTATCAAGGAAATTTTCCCTTCAAGTGTTTTAACTATGGAAAGATAGGTCACTTTGCATCTAAGTGTCCACACCAGAAGTAGGATCATAATTTTGAAGGTGAAAAGAAGTACAAATCTAGGAGACTTGGTAAAAAGAAAATTTTATGTATAAACAATGATGACTCTTCAGAAGACACAGATAGTGACTCTTCCTGTGAATATAAGGTTAATGACTTTATGCTTATGGCCAAACAGGATTATGATAATAAAAGCACAAGAAGTGATGTTAATGATGAAGAAGTTGTGGTTTATATGGAAGGTGAACTAATCATTCCTTTAGAAGAGATTGACGAACTCAGACTTAAGAAGAGAAAAAAAAAACAGTTGTTAATGTAGTTTGAAAAGATTGGTAAAAAACATGATGAAGACTTTTCCCTGCTAAAAGTGGAGTTAGAAGAGGAAAAGAAAATAGGAGACACTCTGAAACAATAGTTATCAAAGAATAAGGAAAGATGTGAAGCCTTGGAAGAAGGGGTAGTAAAAACCATAAAATAGATGGAGAAGTTTAAAGCATTATATCTCCAAAATATTCCAAGAATTAAAGCCTCAGCAAAACTAAATGACATTCTAATAAAATAGAGATCTCTTTTTTTGAAGATTGATTTAGGCTATGTAAGTGGTTCAAGAAGAAAACAGATAGAAAGCAAAGATCTAGTAAATATGATCAAGTTCCAAGCCAATAGACAATCAGACCATCAGATTACTTTGCCACCAAAAGCTAATAAAGACAAGATGATCCCTGATAAAAAACAAAGATATCATAAGATGGAGGAACAAATCCAAGAAGAAGGCCATCCTTCAAGTACCAAAATTTATTCCATGGTTATTGTTTTTACTGCTCTAATTTTGGTCATAATATTGCAAATTGTCAAATTAATTTTAGAGACATGCGACTGCAGAGATCAAGAAATAAACAATCTTTGCAACATAGAACTAAATAGCCAATGAGTAGACAAAGCTGTACCAATCACTTTGACCTATTGAACAATGAGCTCGAATTCTATAATTTTCACAACTCCGGCCACAAAGATGCAAACTGGCATCTGAATAATTACAAAGCATATCCAAGGATAAAACCCTTAACTAGAAATGCCAACACATGGAAAAAGAAAGATAGTGAAAAATGTGGTCTAATACTTTCATATCAAAAACAAAAAGACCCCTGGTATATAGATAGTGTATGTTCCAAGCACATGACTGGAGACAAGGATAAGTTTTTGACTATAAGTAAAAGCAAAACAGGAAATGTAACCTTTGGAAATGATGCACCACAAAAAATCAAAGGTAAAGGAATGGTAAGTCTAAGTAATGGAAAAGGGAAAGCTCAACATGTGTTGTTTGTAGATGGTCTAAAACATAATTTGCTCAGTGTAAGTCAAATGTGTGATATAGGATGTGAAGTAGTGTTAAATTCCAAAGGTTGTAAGATAAATTTTGTAAACTCGAGACTAGTGGTGGCTAAAGGCATAAGGACAGATAATAATGTATATGTGATGAAAGAAGATAGAGAAGAGTGTCATCTAAGATAACATGCTGAAAGCTGACTATGAAATAAGAGACTTGGAAACCTAAATTTTGATCATCTAATCAAACTTAGCAACAATGGGGAAGTAAAAGATATTCCAAAGATATCAAAGCCATATGATTATGTATGTAAACCTTTCCAAATAGGAAATCTTATTCGGACACAATTTAAATCTTAGAAATTTGCATCAACAAAGAGACCTCTTCAGCTAGTACATATATATTTATGTCAACCATCAATGAAGGAAGGTACAGGAAAATAAAAGTATTTCATGTTGATTATTGATGATTATTCTAGACTTGCATGGGTTTCCTTTCTGAAAGAAAAATCTGAAGCATTTGAAAAATTCAAAGTGTTTAAGGCTCTGACTAAGAATCAAATAGGAAAAATATTGAAGACAGTAAGGTTTGATAGAGGAGGAGAGTTTAGTTTAGGAGAATTCAAAGAGTTTTGTGATAAACATGGGATCAAAAGAGAGTACATTATTCCAAGGACTCCACAACAAAATGGAGTAGTTGAGAGGAAGAATAGATCAATTCAGCAAATGGAAAGATCAATGATGAATGAAAAGAATATTGCTTAGATATATTGGGTAGAAACAATTCATACAGCAGTACATATTCTTAACAAAGCTCATCTCAAACCACAAAGTGACAAGACTCCTTATGAACTATGGTTTTGAAGACCTGCTTCAATCAAGCACTTTAAAGTCTTTGGGAGTAAGTGTTATATCAAGAATAATGATGAAAATATTCGCAAATATGATGACAGGGATGATGAAGGTATCTTCTTAGGATATGCTACAAATGGTAAAGGATACAGATGCTATAATAACATGCTACATAAATTGGTTGATTGCATTGACATAAAATTTGATGAAGAAATCTCACTACGAGATGTAAGCAATGTTGAATCAACAATAGAGGATATAGTTGAAGTTGAAGATGAACAGGTCCAAGAATCAGAAAAAGAAGACTCTGAGTCAGATGAATATACAAACACTCAGGAAGACTCAAACCAGTAGACAACATCAAATCCTTCCTCCAAAATTACTCAAAAGAATCATCCTGCAAGTCAGATAATTGGTGAGAAAGACAAAGGTGTACAAACCAGGAGAAGGATAAACAAAGACACCGAGCAATCACATATAGCCTTCATATCCATAGTGGAACCCAAGAACTTTAATGAAGCCAGTGAACATGTAAATTGGTTAAAATCAATGAATGAGGAACTGGATCAAATTGAGAATTACAATACTTGGGAGCTTGTTCCTAGACATGCAGATAAGAATGTAATTCGCTCCAAATGGGTGTTTAAGAATAAAATGAATGAACAAGGACAAATTGTTAAGAATAAATATAGATTGGTCTATAAGGGGTATGCCCAAGTTGAAGGACAAGATTTTGATGAAACCTTTGCAACAGTGGCAAGATTGGAAGCCATCAAAATGTTTCTTGCCTATGCATGTCATAAGAAATTTAATGTATATCAGATGGATGTTAAGTCAACTTTTCTTAATGGAGACCTAGAAGAAGATGTATACATGGAGCAACCTGAAGGATTTTCACTGAAAGATAATCATGACTATGTCTGTAAGTTGAAAAAGGCATTATATGGTCTAAAATAGGCACCATGAGCCTGGTATTATAGACTAGACAAATTTCTACAGGACAAAGGGTTTAAGAAAGGTTATGTTGACAGTGATTTATATATTAAGTCTGAAGGTGATGATTTATTAGTTGTTTTGGTTTATGTAGATGACATTATTTTTGGATGTACTAATGACCCTTCAGTTCAGGGATTTTATAATTCAATGTAAACTAAGTTTGAGATGTCCATGATAGGAGAACTGTCATATTTTCTTGGTCTATGAATCAATCAGAGTTATGCAGGGCTATTTATCTCTAAAGAAAAGTATTTGAAATAAATGTTGAAGAAGTTTTAGATGGAAGATTACTCTCTTGTTAGTACACCTATGGTGTCCGGTTGCAAGATAAGTAAAGATGATATTTCAATTGGTGTTGATCAAAGAACTTATCAATCAATGATAGGAAGTCTTATGTACATCATAGCATCTCATTGTTACACATCAAAATTACTCACTTTGATAGTGTCGCAAGTGTCGCATTTTGCTCACAAGGTTGTAAGTGTCGTATGTTGCTCACAAGTGTCGCAAGAAAGCATGTTGCCATGATGCCTATGTCGTGCCTATAACGACATGAGAAAGACACTTGAAACACCTCAAACATCTGATTTGGAAGAGGAGAAATGGGTCAACAAGCTTGCAAACCTTTTGCCATGTGAAAGCACCTCAAAAACTGAGTTTTGGAGAGGAGCGCTCCCCCTTACACTGTCTCGGAGCGCCGACACTCCCCCATACACTGTTAGGGAGCGTTATAACGCTCCTTGGCCCTTTTGAGGGAGCGCTATAGATTTTGAGAGCATTGGCGCCCCCTGAAGCCTACTAGGGAGCGCTACAACGCTCTGATGGCCCTTTTGAGAGAGCGCTACCTATTCTGGGAAGTTATTAAGCTGTTGAGATGAATGGGGGAAGCGTCTTTTCATTCTTGGAAGGCAGTTGGATTCGAATCCCTAGTCCAACCATGATCCTAGGGCAGATCCTCAACTGAAGGAGGCAAATCCTCACCTTCCCCAAGGATATCTCAAGATTGTTGAGCCTCTCCAAGGCTACATAAGCAAGCTTTCTAATGGTGAAAAGGAGCTGCAAAATAGAGAATGATGTCAAACTTATGATCTCATAAGTGAGGGCTGCAAAATGAAGAATTACACCAAACTTATGATCTCATAAGTGGTGTGGGAACATAGCTGATGGAGGAAGAATTGAGCATATGGAACTTATGATCTTGGAGGAAACTTGCAGTCAGCCAAAGGAGAGCAATCATTAAAGTTGTTGTCATCCAGGTTGTGGATATTTTAGGCAAGGGTTAGACGAAGAGGACTTAACAAAGCTGTCGCATTCGCATCTACGATTGTAAGTACTGCTATCATTATTCTCGTTAATATGACAAGCTTGGCCTGTTTCTTTCTAGTTTGTGTCTAATGTTGCATGAACTTATCATTCATTGATAGATCTGTTTTCAAGCTAATGTCAGTAGAGTAGGAAGTGGTTGTATCTTGTTTTGTCCACATACCATAGCGAGGAGCAAAAGGATTGGAGCGTGACTCGGAGCGTGCAAGGACAAACGTCGATTAAGAGGTACTTCTATCATCCTTCCTTCTCATGCATTAGGCTTAGATAGATTTGAAAGGAAGTCAGTGTCCATGATAAGCATTTTTCTGTCTAGGGTTAAGGTCAAGCCTTAGAGGTCGATCTACTTGTCCGCAGGTAGATTTTCCTACAACAGAAACTGGCGACTCCACTGGGGAGACAGCCTTGAATCAAAACCCTTTGTTTGATTTTTCTCCTCATTGACCTTGTTCTGTCCCTTGATTGTTTCATACCTGGTTTACCCCTCTTTGATTAGTTTCATGAGCTTATTGGCTCCTTACCTTGTCACTTTCAGCATATTTGTCAAGTTCAGATCTCAATTTTTGAAAATTCTTGACATTTCTGGGACTTTCAGACCCTAGCACCCCTGACTTAGTGTTATCAGAGAACCAGTGCTTTTTGTAGCCCTACACAGAGAGCTATAACGCTTTTTTTCCTTGGCAACAGAGCGCCAGCCTCCCTTTGGCCAAAAAACCCTTCACAATTGCATTTTTTTAGTGTTTTCCTCTGTGGCTTTTTGTTGAGTGATCTAGTGAGTCATCTCTTCTTCCTGTTTAATCTTGACATCAGTCTTGTTGAGGAACAAACACCTTTTTGATTGGATCTTGTAGCCTACTTCACCTATTTTCATTTGAGTTTTCCTGTTGAGTAAAGCTTGAAATCTATGCATTGTTCTTCTTTTCTCTTCAGTTGAGTAAAACCCTGGTGAAGGTCATCAACAGCCTACAGGCCTCTTTGTCTTGACTTCAGTCAAGATCATTGTTCTTCAGCTCTTGTTTTTGGGTGTGAAGTTCGTCTTTTTCTTTGATTGTTTCTTTCGTTTTTCGTTTTGATTGCTACGAAGGGTGTATTGTTTGTGTGATTTTTTCTTATGCTAGTTTGGTTCTCATTCATACCAAGAAGATAATTAGCAAAGATAAGCATTGTGATTGTATTGATCATCATTTATACGCAAACAATAAAGATGTCTTAGTGACTGATTGAGCATATTAGAAGGCATTTGAAAATTTCTTTGCATTACATCAGGATTTGATTGAAAAAGAAAAGAATTGTTTGGGAGCATTCCGTAGTTGTGCTTGTTAGTGAAAGAACTCTCTCTCTCCCTTAGCTAGATGTTCATCGAAAGGAAATGATTGCTTATCATGCTTGATGCACTCTTTAGGTCAGAGTCTTAATTCCATTCATTTCACTTCCATGCACCCCTTTGCGTAAAGAACAGCCACTAAAATCAACGCTAATTAAAATTTATCTAGAACTTTTTCTTTGCTAGAATCCTCCACCAACAGTAGAATAGGTGTAGTACTTTGGATTAGGCTGTGAGCATAACTCT
>JASDQU010298082.1:0-14034 GCA_032191745.1 Picea mariana
TAGCCAGTTGGAAAAGGTGGGTGGCCACCAATATCCACCTGGATAAGCATCACACTTGCACTTCTTATGATTTCCTTGGCCTGTTCATCATCTATCATGATGGGTTCCATTTCCTCTTTCTTCTGGCTACTCTCCAGATCCTTCTCCATTTCTCATATCCTCTTTAGTGCTTCCCCCATGCACGCAGAGTGATCTAGTTATTTGATTCCATGGTCATCACACCTTATCATGTAATAAGATCTTGATCGACGTGTAAAGAGACCTGATGTACCTCCTTCTGAGTCCCTTCAAGAAATTCTTCTCTACAACAGTATATGACTTTGTTGTATCTATTACAAACTCAGTGATAAACCACATTAATGTTGTCTAACCAAAAATCCATTGTGTGCATGAATTTGTTATTAACTCTTTCCAACCGCCCAATATTTTCAACAGTCCACCCCACTAGGATAATTTGATTAGTTGGATGGGTATCTTTCAACCTTAATATCCGCTTATGTAATAAATCTAGAAAATACCATAAATATGATTCATGTAAATCAATAAACACATACCTCTACAAGTACTTGCATGGTGTATACCCAGAACCTACCATATTTCAATCTATTTCTTTGTAGGATTCCATGGCCTGAACATCCCTTTCTACCATTTTATCTTATTTACCAAACCCCTTCCTGGCTCTCTTTCTTAGTTCTAGCTATAAATAGAACCATTTATTGGACATATGGGTTGACTTGGTTCTACCATATTTCTCCAACAAAATCCTTATCAGCATCTTCCCTTCTGGTAAAAAAAAACGCTATACCTCGCATAGAGTGCACATTGGAGTCTCACCCAAGATGGTTTATGGGTGATTGTACGATGCAAGTTTCTGTAGTAATGGAAGGGATTGGGGTTGTTCTTCTTACTTATATTTCTACTTAAGCATGTATTTTATTACAGTATTCATCAGATCCATTCATTCATAGCATTCATTATCCATATATATTCTAGAGCATGATGTAAGTAAAACCATTCATTCATATATATAACCATTCAATCATAATTGCGGAACTAGTAAATACATTCAGAAACAATGTACAAAGAGTTTTACCATGGTTCACCCCCCTGGGGCTACGTCGACAAAGATCTTATTTTATTTCTTCTTCTTCATCAAAAGGGCATTTCATGAATTACAACATAGAGAGTAGTGAGGCAGACCAGGATTGCACCAAGCTCCATAGCTTGTGACCTGACCCTCAGTTATATCAACTTCATCCGAGCTCCAAATATCTCACCAAAATACAGACTCAAAACTCAACAAGGACTCCAAAATATACTAAAGATATGATAATGTTCTCACTCCATATATAGATGTCGCAACCTACTTTCTATCTCTTCTATTTATACTACAAAATTGGGTTAAAAACCCTTACATTACATCCCAAAACACTAACCCTAACATGACTAGGTTTGTCCACGTCTACCTTAGATTTTCGCAAATCCTATCGCACACGGTGCTTTTCCTTAAAATATGGTGTGTTATCCTTCTTGCTCCAATCTTCCTCGTTTGTTGTGATGTTCTCGACCTTTGATCCAAAATTGACTCTTCTGTCAACATAATCTTGCACCAACAACTTCTTTTGGGTCAATCATTTTCTATCTCTGTTTCCAGCCTGCATGTGCCATTTGGTTTGTTTTCTTTGTCTCCATATTTGCATTCTTGCATGAACTATTTTCAATGCTTGATTCATGAGGTTCTTGTGTCCTTTGCTCAGATTATTTTTTATCAAGCTCTTGAGGTTTTTCTTGGCTTAAATCACTCCTTGTTTGACATTAGTCTCTCAAGTGCCATTGAACTTTCTGTTTTGGTACTCTTTTAGCGAAGATTGTAACTATCTTTTATTTGCTAGATTGAGTTATTTAATTTCTTTCTTACAGTGTTGTCAGTGGTTGCTTGCTTTATCTTTTCCTTGTGTGAATAATTTTGAAAAGCATAATTCAATTTGTTTTTCATTAAATAGCAAAAGAATCATTTATTTTGTTAAACATATCATCAATCTTTCAAGAGAAAGTTAAATTTGCATTTCAGATTTTTTTTTTGAAAAAAATAGTAGTTTTGAAGAATATCTTGAGTGTTTTGTTTCTTTTGGGTTTCTACTTGTTGATTACACTAGTTATGGTTTAGCTCAAATATTGTTGATTTTTGAAAGGAAACAAAGAGAAACTCCTCTCCCTCTCATAGATAGAACTCATTGAATGAAAATTTATGCATTTCATTATTTGCATCATTTTTGGGAGTCGACTCTCTCACACCACTAGTTTCATCTCCACACGTTTAGTAAATAACAACCCGTAAAATCAAGCGTTACTAAAAATCTCTAGCAACATTTTATTTTTGACTCGTAGAAAACAAATATTAGTCTAGGCTAGAGCTTTGGAATAGGTTGCGAGCTTAACATTCCAAAGCTATAAATCAACAACACAGCCTTGAATTAGGAAGTGGAATCCAGTTGCTATATCACTATATTTGGGATTCCCTTCTAACACAAGGGTAAAACATGAGGTTGCATTGGGATCAGCTGAGTAATCAAACCTGCTTTGTTAGTTTTGGTGTAGTGGTTGCACATATTATAAATAGTGTTGAAAGGCACTTGGGGGTCACTTGGGAGACATGTCTCAAGAGTATTTCGGGCTTAATTACCCTACCCTTGAATGAAAACCATATTGTCTAATTTCCCCCCATTGTTTTGGTATAATAGGTGGTACCTTATATGTCATAATATTTTAGGTACCATACACGAGGTGACAACAAAGGGAATTTTTTTATGTACTTGGGATTGATGTTGGCTAGACTCACCTGGACTCCTTGGAGGGTTTCCCACTACTCAGTGAGGTGACTTGCACCAAGGTGTAAGTTTGTTAAGAAGGTTGTCAATGTAAATTTCTCACCCACCATAATCCATCCCCTTCATGCATCAATCCTACAATGTTGGATTTCATAACCAACTAGCGCTTCTTTATGCGAAGGTTTGTTTCCATGGTCTGCTCCTTAGATTCTTAGTGAATGATTGTTAGCTAGTGCTTTTTGTTTTTTTTCATAGTTGGCCTTAGGGTTTTTCATTTTTACTTTTTCATAGTCACCATGGTCAATGATGATGACCTTGTCCTATCCCATAAGATGTAAGGATTACCTCCTAAATGTTACCAACCCCTACCTCATCATTCACCAGAAGGCCCCTCTCTCAAAAGGGCTGCTAATGAAGCAAATTATTCAGAAACTTGAAGTGTCGCTACTTAGTTTTTCCCACATTCTGAGGGATTAATAGTAGTTTATCAGGAAGGTTTCAACCCTTCTACAAACCCACCTTTCACAAACCCTTTGGATCCACTTTTAGTGTGAGTTAATTCTTCTGGGGAAATTGTAGATGGGGATTATCCTCGATTACCTTCCTAAACTTTTGAAGAGGTGAATATGGCATTAGGACAATCTCACACTCATGATGGATTTGTAACCCCCTGTTTGGCACAGGGGCAGAGCCAGGGTTCAATGATTCAATGGTGCACCAACAAAACCCTAACTATCGGCCCTTTCAGAAACACCTGTGAAGCAAATGAAGTCTCACCTGAGGTAGAGACAGGGGTGGTTGCAGGACTCAAATGTCTGCAACCTAGCTGGGACACAGATCTGTTATTATACCACTTAACAAATCACTTATCAATTAATATTCACACTAATTAACCCTTATTCACATAGCAGATCCAAACCCTAATTACATAACAATGCAGTATTCTACCAGATCTAACACATCTAAGAACTTAGCACATGGAAAAAGATCAGATCTAGCAATTATTCACATCATTTAAGCACTAAGTTATCATACTTGATTCATCTAAACATTCATTACTGCACTCAAGCTTAAATTATATACACAAGACAATAACCAGAATGCACAAAGCAACCATAACACAGGATATACGTGGTTCACCCCAGTGTGGGGCTACGTCCACCAACTCTTCTCTTGTTTATTATCTTCTCTCATTCTTCCACAAGCACAGAGCATCAAAACACTACTCCATAAAGGAGAGGAGATATGCACTCACCTATCCAAATCCTCCTACCCCAATCTAGGTTTGAGCACAAAGCCTTCTTACTGTCTATACACAAGCTTCTTACAATCACCTACACTTAGCTCTACAAGTCCTTAACACATAGCATGCACAAAGCATCCACAACTATTTGCACTTATCACCTTTTCCTCTTCCTAAATTTCCTATATATCTATTTATACATTACAAAATGGGACCAAACATGGGTAAACCCATGGGATGACATCCCATACCCGTTACATAAACCCTAATCCCAAAAACTGCCCTAAAAATGGGCCGAGATCCCACAATCTCCACTTCGACTTGCACTCTACCTTCGACCAACCTTTAGAAGTCCCAAAAGAGGTCAAACATGACCAAGGATCTACAAAACTTGGTCAATGGAAAAAAGGCCCCCAACAATCACCTATGACTTGTCCCGAGTCACTCTGGTCTAGGTAACTCTGCCTTAAATGCCTCAAGCTTGGCTCGAACTACTTCAACCTGTTGTTGCGTCAATGCCTCTTGCTCAATGAACTCTTGAATAACTACCTCATTCATAGGTCCTTCTAAGCATTGTTCTACCAAAGTGACTACTCATTCTAGCTCTACTCCTCAACCTTCAATCTCCTCAAAAAGTAGGAAAGTTGCATCCTGGACTGGCTGGAGCTTCTAATTCACTTCCATAACTTTGCTTTGTATGGCATGGACCCGTTGTTGAGCTGTGCGTTGTTCTTGGGATATTTTCATTCACTCAACCATAGACAAGGGATTTAACTACACTTGTACTGTTGTTTCTTGCTACTTTTCTTTATGGAGTTGCGAATCCAATGTTTTCAATTCAGGGTCCTCTAGAAGGTGCTCATAAGTCTGTGCATGGAAATTGCTTAATTGTTTACATTCAACGGATAATTCTTTGATCCTTTCAATTGCGCTCCAGGCAATTTCTTCTCTCTGGTCTCACACTTTCTACGGAGTGCTTAGCACTATTTGTAGCTCCAGTTCTATTATTCTATGTTGAAGTTGTTGAATGGCTTTTGCAAGCTTCGCCACTTGACTCTCCACCAGGTCTTCCTCCATTTTCTCTAAGCCCGTCATAGAGTGAAGTGCTCTGTAGAATACTTCTTTAACTCCAACCTACTCCATGAGCAACTATTCTTTCTCCTGTTGGATTTGTTCTCTATCCTCTTTGAACTTGATTTGGAGGTCATCCTTCTCTTGTTGCGCAACTCGCCATTGCTCTATGATTTTATCTTGTGCTTGCTTCAGGGCCATTGTGGAATGTTATTTTTCTTCTTGTATGTGATGAAGGTGAGCTTCGGTCACATCAGCTATTCTATGGAGTTGGGCAAGCTCATCTCCCAACTCTAGTTCTTCTAGTGGCGGGGGTGCAGTGGACACTACGTGGCTAGAGTGAAGGGCTTGTTTTACTCTTCTCAGCTCTGCCTTAATCCTTTCATACATGATTTCTTGTTTGGATTCAGTTCTCTGCAAAATATCTTCTGAGGCAACTGATCGATCTTCGATAATGAAATCGAAGTCATCGACCATGAGTACAATCTACAACTTTGGCTTACTCACTTTGGACTTCTTTTGCGATGTAGGTTTCATTGGGGAAACCTTTCTTTTATTGGATGTATCTACCTCTTCAAGGGGGTTCCTAGGTGGTGTTACTTTGCCTTGCTTCGGCTTGTCTTCTTCCCCTTCTTTCTCTTCTTTGTCCACTTCATCGTCTGCTCCTCCGCTAGGTGAATATGATGCAGTCTCTTCTGATGTGTTGTGTATTTCTTGTACATCTTCCTTATTTTTCTTCCTACTATTGCTGGGTGCATCATACCCATTATGAGTAACCACCAGACTTCCAATAAGGTTGGGATAGGACAGTGTTGCCTGGTTGACTGGTATAAGGAACTATGCAGGCCATTCCTTAGTGATTTCTTCCAGGTCCTCCTCTATGAGCTTGTAGTAGAACTAAAGCTCTTCTTTACTTTCATCTATGCATGCAGTAATTTAAATAAAATGCCTGTTTGCGTGAAACTTCATAAGGGGCCTGAACCTATCTAGGGTATTTGGTGTCATACAAGGAAAATACTCAATAGACCTCTTTAGCTATAAGTAGTAGGTATGGAATACTACATTCGACTGCCAATGTTTCCCCATATCACTCGAATACAAGAGCATGGTGAACTTTGCAGCTAGTCTCGAACAACTCAATGTCAGGGAAGGTCACACCTTCCATCATCTCCCAAGCAATGAATGCGATGAGGATCAGTAGCCAGCTAAAATGGAACTCATAGCCCTGATCCTGAGCTTCATGATAATCCAGTTCTAACTGATTGACTAGGTAATTGGCCCAGTTCATTTGTAGTCCTTCCACGCATTTTCCTGCAAGTTCAATGACAAACCATGTGACCTGCGTTGGTCTGTTCTTTTGAACTACCTTACCAGCCATCAACTGGTAAGAAAGGCACACTGTGCCATTCTGAACGGAGGCTACCATGTAGCCTCGCATCCCTTTCTCTACATCATCGTAGGTGTCTTTGATCTTCTGTGCCAGGGAGCGGTCTGTAGCCTTTCCCTGGATAAATGTCTTGTGGGTCTTATCCCTGCATGCTTAATCCGGTGATCCTATGGATCAACGTCGTATTGACATTGATGTGTCTTTCTAACCATAGATACCCGCCATGGAAGAACGATAGTAGGATATTAACACACACATTAACCTCCTAGTGCCTTCCAAAATGTGGTATCTTTATCACGTTCAAGATAGTGGACCTCACAATGTACATAGTATATGGCTGGGGGATGATCTTCGACTTCTTCCCCTTGGTCTTGGTCAAATATTTTTGAGGTGTGAGCATGCCATAGCTCTTGTGGTCTCCTAGGTTATAATCATTGATCTTCAAGGTTGGAATCCTCTCCAACTGTGGTCTGACTGCTTGTATTCCCTTCGGGAGGTACACAGTGATGACTATGTAGTTGAAGCCCCTTAGGACACTATCATGAATCACCACACCAGACAGTGGTGGTATGTAGTCAGGTAGGATGGATGGAATTAGCTTCGCAATTTCCAAGTCATCACAATGCTTGGTTATTTTCTCGGTCGCATCTCGGGATGGTCCAGATCCACGAGCAATCGATGGGGAGGCTTGCACTCCTCATGTCAATGAGGCTTGGATGCCTGCAGACATCATATTCTTAGCCATGAGGTCTATTATAATCTCTTCGATGGATTTTTTTGTTGCACTAATTGTGTTTGATATGCACACTTGAGATCTGATATCTTAAGTTGGTGAACAATACTCAATGTAACAGAATGGATGGCGAGGTCTCAATGATCACTGCATGAAATTAACTAGTTCTCTTCGAAATTGGATAATCACAATTGGAAAAAGTGTTATCGGTTCAACGCTCAATGGGATAAATAGATATTGTCGGAATGGTTTCTTTCAATGGGTCGCAAAGCCTTATTCAATGCAATTCCATCTGTTATGGCATAGTCCCAACGGTCCAATGGTGAAATTCCAGGCCATAAATTCTTTTCTAACCATTCAGGAGCATCGATTGAATGGTTATATTGCCTCCAAGGGTCATATTGCTTCGTCATGGAAAAGTGCCAATATGTGTTGTACTGATATTCTGGCAAATTTCGAGTTCTGGAAACCTTTCTTCTGCGAAGTATTCTCTGGAACTTCTTGCAATTTTTCTAACTTTTCCCTCTTCTTACTGAGCTTTCTGGCCTTCTTTCATGTGCTCTAAATCACTGGTTTCCTCTTTCCATTATCATTCTTATCTCCTCTTGGCATGATAACTTCATACTGTGGAGGGTCTTTCATAGGGTTCAAAGGTAATACTTCTTCTCTTTCTGGGGTAGGTGCTCTACTCTCTTGTACAGACAAGTGTCTCCAATCTTCCTGTGTCCTTTCAACTTCGACATCCATATCTTTGGTCTTTAGTAGCTTCAAATGGTTCTCTTGTTCTTCCAGTAAATGTGTTATTCTCCTAGCCATGAAATCTCTTAGTTCTTGTTTTTTTGGTTCTAGATCCTCCTCTTCTTCTTTCCTTCATATCTAATCTTTCTCAATCCAGATTTTTATTAGCAATATAGTAAATGGGGCGATGTTCTCAACAAACTTAACGATCTCAAATTCTTCTTCTGTTGAAGTGCCATGAGCAGTCATAGATATCTGGGTAAGTCTTCCACATAGGGTTATCATCTTTCCTCTAAATAATCCTATTCCTCCTAACGAAGGAACCATAGCAGGATTTCCCAAGTTCTTTTTGTCATGACATTCACATGTTTTTCCTCATCTAGGACATAGTCTATGTCAAAGTCTTCTATTCTTGTTTCTATGTACTCTTTCTCTTTTAAGACCTCTAATAAGTTGATATTTTTGTGGTCATTCAAGGTTTCTTTCATCTGTAGTAATACAGTCTCTGATTCTTTCTGGAGTTCTATCATATCCTTAGTTTCTTGGCCTGTCTCATAGTTTTATTGTTTCATATTCATCTTTTCAACTTTAGAAATCATTCTAGGACAATCCAAAACTTCATGGTCCATAGTTTTACAGCAAAGACAACTAGGTCTTTACCAGGGCATTCCTTAGTCAGATGTCCTGGTATTATACAACTATAACAAAGGGTTAATCCTCTCTTTCTCTTAAATGATCCCCAACCTTTCATGTACTGTGCACTGGGATCACAGTAACTAACCTGCAAAAAATTATTTCTAGGATCCTGCATTCATTTGTTTGTCCAAACATTCTTTCTATGCATAGGAATAACATATCTCTCATTGCTTCTATCATATCTATTTGTATCAAATCTTCTTTCTTCTAATTGTGCCCTAGTTTTCAGACTAGGACAAAATTTATCAAACATACCTAGATTCATTCTTTCGAAACAAAAATTTTCACTTATCTTACCTTTCTCAGAGCACAAATCTTCGATATATTACCTCATTTCTTCATATCATACTTCTCTTCTCATCACAGAGCTTTGCAAGTCAATACTGCGCACTAAATCATAGATCTACGCACAAATCTTTCTTTTCTTTAGTTCCCAGCAATCACAGTTTTAGGTCTCAACAACATAACCATTTGTTGGCACAGGGGCAGACCCAGGGTTCAACGCTTCAACAATGCACCAAAAAAACCCTAACTACAGGCCCTTTTAGCAACACCTACGAAGAAAATGAAGTCTCACCTGAGGTAGAGGCAGGGGTGGTTTTAGGACTCTAATGTTTGCAACCTAGCTGGGACACAGATCTGTGATTATACCAATTAACAAATCACTTAGTAGTTAACATTCATCAATAATTAACCCTTATTCACATCACATATCCAAACCCTAATTACATAACAACGTAGTATTCTACCAAATCTAACACATCTAAGCACTTAGCACATGGAAAAATATCAAATCTAGCATTTATTCACATCATTTAAGCACTAAGCTATCATACTATATTCATCTAAACATTCATTACTGCACTTAAGCATAAATTATATACACAAAACAATAACCATAATGCACAAAGAAACCATAACATAGGATATACATGGTTCACCCCGATGTGGGGCTACGTCCACCAACTCTTCTCTTGTTTATTACCTTCTCTCAATCTTCCACAAGCATAGAGCATCAAAACCCTACTCCATAGAGGACAGGAGATATGTGCACACCTCACCAAATCCTCATTCTCCGAGCTAGGTTTAAGCACAAATCCTTCTTAATGTTTATACACAAGCTTCTTACAATCACTTGCACTTAGCTCTTTAATTCCTTAACACATAGCATGCAAAAAGCATCCACAACTATTCTCACTTAGCACCTCTTCCTCTTCCTACATCGCCTAGATATCTATTTATACAATACAAAATGGGCCCAAACATGGGTAAACCCATGGGCCGACATCTCATACCCATTATATAAACCCTAATCCCAAAACCTGCCCTAAAAAGGGGTCGAGATCCTGCGATATCCACTTTGACTTGCACTCTGCCTTCGACCAGCCTGTCGAAGTCCCAAAAGAGGTCAAACATGACCAAGGATCTCCAAAACTTGGTCAAGGGCCAACACCCCCATCAGGATATATGATACCATGGATCTTGCACTTGTATGGAAAACACCAACTGGACACAATATTTTTGAATGATTTAAACAAAATCCAACTAAATTCTTTTCTCCATCCCATCTGTACACACTCGTTATTTTCCCTATTTTGCTACCACTTCCTCCTCCTCCTCCCATGGAAGGGATGAACATGTCCCACATTACCTCCCAATATATTCAAATGAATGTAACTCAAATGCCTCAATTACCACCGAATTATAATTCCTTAGCAAACAGTTTGAGTCTATTTTCATCTGGTCTAGTTGGTGACATTATGACAGTTGTTCCAAGTGTCACGCCCATCTCACCCTCTATTCCACAACACTATGGGGGGTGACCTCTTGCTGGCCCAACTTCCATGAGAGTTCACACTCTGGTTGGGGGGAAGCCTTCCACCAGTGAGAATATTTTAGGAATCCATCAACCAATTGAAGTTCCACCCCCAACTGGCCCATACAATGAGGCTCCATACCCTACTGGGGGGAAAAATCTAACCTATAGCTTTCCTGGGGGAACTCCATATCCATTTTCTGGGAAACCTATAGTTGGAAGGTATACTAGGATAGCTCCTCATCTAATGATGGGGATACCTACAACTGGTGGGTATCTTGTGGAAAATCAGTACCTTGTTAGGGGGAAACCCTTGGTTAGTGGATATCATGTCACTAGTCAATACCTGGCTGGGGGGAAACCCTTAGTTAATGAAAAGCATATGGTTATGGGGAGTCCATTTATGGTAGGTAAAATTCCAATTGGTGGTCCTCCATGTGTATCAGGACCCTATGATCATTTATCATGTCCTAGTCTCAATCCCAGACATCCATATTCAGCAACTTCTCATTCATAGCGGGCTCAGAATATTCCTCAACAACAATATTTTCAAGCTGGGGTTGTGGTTGTAACCCCCATCAGGATATCTGATACCCAACTTTCCACAACCACAACCTTACATGGGGGGTCTTTTCCAAGCTAGGCATGGCCCTATCGGGTTTCCAACATCTCATCCATATTATCACAACCCACTGATCAACTGTCAACTTCCATTTTTGGATACCTTAGATCTACCAAAA
Source organism: Picea mariana (assembly GCA_032191745.1). Classification (NCBI taxonomy): domain Eukaryota; kingdom Viridiplantae; phylum Streptophyta; class Pinopsida; order Pinales; family Pinaceae; genus Picea; species Picea mariana. The sequence goes on from JASDQU010298082.1 coordinate 11,253, forward strand.
TTATCGAGTTTGACCAATGATCCCATTTTCCATGCTCCCTTTTGACCTCCCATTCCCCATAAGTTACAACCATACATTCCTAAATTTGAGGTTAAATCTAGAGAAGACCCAAATACCCACATTATCACTTACCATATCTCGTGTTACTCCAATTCCTTGATGAATGAATCCATTATATTACGTCTTTTCCAACAAAATATTACAAGTGTAGTGTCCAAGTGGTACTTTGAATTGCCTCCCTTGTCTTATAGTGATTTTACTTCCCTCTCCGTGACCTTTCTCACCCATTTCTAGTTACCAATTCGATATGAGATGGGTATTGAAATTTTACTGTCACTATGACAATCCACCTCCACCCACATATCCGATCATATACCTGAGTGGAGGAGACGTAGATGATTGATTAAATCTCATATTCTTGATCAGTTATTGGCTGAGTGGTTCATAAATCATTATTACCATCCATTTATTATGATGTCATCATGGGCAGCGCAGTCAAGGAAGAACTTGAAATTAGTCATGCCCAATACTTATATCTAGTTTATTCCCAGACAGGGACCTTGTATGATTTGATTCCTAATGTTTTTCATCTATCAAATGATCCTATGTGTCCCACTCAATATTCCCATGCCGATGGTGTGGTAGGATCTATCAAAACCTAGTATACTATAGGAAAACAGGGTTCTCAACCATCACAACCATCCAACCCTACCTCCTCAAAGGTTGGCACTAATACCAAATCCACTTCTACTCATGCCAAATACTCTAAATTCAATGTGGTCCAATCCAAATCATCCCAACCTTCTAGAAGAAAGAAGAAGAATAAAGGAAAGTCCAGGAAGTCTTCCAATAAGCAGGAAGAAAACAAAAACCCGAAAACCACTCTTGAGAATAAACCCAAACGTAAAGCCAAATATCCTTGTCTTCTTTGTGGAGATGATCATTACACATGGGATTTCCCTCATCATGATGTTGTTATAAATATCATCAAAGGAGAGTCCCAACACTATGTTTTAACCAATCCTTTCCCAGCTCAGCAACAACAAATGATTACCCAAACCATGCCCCTCCCCATGAGAGTAATGCAAGTCATCCTCATCAAGGGGATGCTTCATCTAGTAACCAAGTATTCATGATGAAGTTTATTGATTTGACTACTAGAGAAAAAGAATTCAACCTCGTTCCAGATAACTCTGGAAGTGTCTATAACAAGACCTCCACATCATCCACAACATCTATCCCTCCTTCATCTTCTGGCTCTCTTCAAATTGAGAAGTCTAATCCTGATTTAGTGTTGTGCCCTCCCAAGGGAAAAATTCGTAAGTCGAATTTTAATCACAGTTCTCATGTTACACAAATTTACAACATTGTTGAGGATTTGGCATAGGAACCTTGCGCAATGTTGACCATCGAAGTTCTGCAAAATTTTCCTAGCCAGTGTAGCACATTGTTTTCTATTATAGGAGCCATAGATTGGGATACATCTAATGCTATAATGTTTAATCTGAAACATTTTAAATCAATACTCTCCCATCAACTTGCATTTCAAATTCAATCCATTGTTTGTGGGAAAAATATCCATCACACTATTGTGGATGAGGGAGCTTATACATGTGTCATGTATTTGGCCTGTTGGAGAAGTGTTGGTTCTCCTACTCTCAGTCAGTCCCCCACTACCCTCAATAAATTTTATGGGTGTGGATTTAAACACTATGGTATTTTTAGTTCCTTCGTTGTGGAAGTCAGGGGAAAAATCGCTTATGTAGAGGTGGAAGTGGTAGATTCCCCCCTTGATTATAATCTCTTTCTTAGTCACAGTTGGTTCTACGCCATGACCGTTGTTGCGTCCTCGATATTTGGAACTTTATAGTTTCCCCATCAAGGTAAAATTGTGACTATTGACCAACTCAACTATTGCATTCCAGATTCCACTACCCATAGAGTTGATAGCTTTATGTTAGTAGGTGATTCCCAACTATCTTATGAGAGTGTATGGGTTGGCCTTTTGAAATAATATACCCTAATGGGTACTTTCCCATTACCTGCCCCTACCCCATTTCATCCATGGTACACTAATCCCTAGGTTCTTTGGATCCATGGGTCGTGCCAACTATGTCCCAGCTCGAATTGTTTGGTGACATCATGCCACTCAACCCGTCTGAGGTAGCATATCACATCATTTAGTCCACCTATTGTTTTGATACTGTTGATACTCATCTTATTGTCTCATCAAACCCATACTCTTCACAATCTTGGATTGATTCCTCTGTGTCTTCTTCATATTGTTTCCAACAGGCTTTTCCCTTGAATGAGTCCATTATGCAAGTCTTGAGTATTGAGGACCCTCTGCAAGATACCAGATATATAAAATATGCAGAATAGAAATAAAATGCTAGAAATGGCAGAATAACAGTAAAATATCCAGCATAATCTTCACAATACACAGAATGATATATGAAATAGCAATAGAAAAGCACTTTGATTCAGAAAGCAATGTTCACAGGCCTCTTCGAGGGGGCAACCTCCATTCGAGCAGTGCTCTGTTACAATAATCTCCAAGCTAGGTTTTTCAAACCCTCGACCCATATTTATACTAAATGTGTCTATTAAGAGAAGCATCTAGAGGAAGATCCTTCTAGAAGTGGAAGCTTCTATTAGATCTTCTTACATCCGCCTTATTCTATTTTATTGAAAGGCCTTATTAATATTGACCTTTATTACATCCGAATACATTGATCTACCTATGTGTGGTTTAGGACCTTAACATGTCCGCCCCCTTAAA
>JASDQU010298091.1:0-13115 GCA_032191745.1 Picea mariana
TTCCCCCTCGAAGAGGCTTATTATCTGAAATTATCTCTTTTTCAAGGCGTTGAGTACTTTTCCTGAGGTTTTTCTATGCTATATTGATGTTTGGTTCTTAACATTATGTGGAGGAGTTTGTCCTATTCTTTAAGAAGTTATTATGTAACTTATTTATCTTGGAGTTTTTCTCCACGTTCACATTATGTATATGGTGTGTACTTCTGGTTTATTTTTATATTTTTAGAATTTGGTTCATTACAAGGACTATAATCAGAAAAATATATTCCAAGCTCAGCACGAAGAAAATATCACTTGTCTTTGTCAAAATCTCAATCCAAGAGGGAAATTGGAGAAGGAAAAGAACTAACCATCAGTTGGGGTCCTTAGAATAGGAAAGACCCTCAAATCAATTCCCAAATGATCATCTTGTCCCTAAACACAAGAGGGATCGGGGTTGCTCCCAAACAACAAGCCTCAAAATACTTGTAACATTTTATAATCCATATGTAATTTTGATTCAAGAATCTACGTGTTTTGTGTTGAAAGTTGTAGAATTTTTGTCATCTTTATTGAAATATTAGAGTTTATGTTTAGTGGATGTTGAGGGTTTGTTGGGAGAATTAGAAACTAGATGATAGGAATAAAAAATAAAAAATAAAATGACATAAGTATATAAATGTTCTTCCTGCTGGTATAGAAATAGAATTCAGTTATAAGAAAATGGGAAAGGTATAGATAATAATAAATTTGTGTGGACCTTATGGGGATATAAATCCCTTCTTTGATGGTTTAGAATAATCGGGAATATTGAAAAGTGAAAATGTCATAGTAGGATGATACATTAATCGTACTTTGAATTAGAGGGAGGTGTGTGGAGAAGTTGCAAGATGTGACCATCTTATAGACTACTTTTCACACTTTTTTAGGCACAAAAATTCATAGATGTGTAGCTTATTAAAATAGTTCCTACATGGAGGAATTCTAGAAGAGGTCGAGGTGTAATTTTCGAGAGGTTGGATAGATTTGTTGTTTCAGATGAATCAATGGAATGTAGAGATAGAATAAAATCATGGGTTGGATATGAGGGCTCATCTGACTATTTTCTTATCATTTGACAAATTGACACTAAAGGCAAGAGAATTTGAGTCCTTATAACTAGGTGATGAAAGATTTTTTTTTTAATTTTTTTACTATGGAATACATATACCCAACAATCCTGCACTTCCTCTCATTCTGAGGATGATACCTAGGATAAATCATACTTGTCCAAAGCTTGAGGCTTTTCAACATAGGGCTCAAGGACATTCCAAAAATATAATAGTTAAGAGGTCAACGTGCCACTCGTGGGAATTAAACCCGGGCGAGGAGGACAACAATCATTCCTCCCAACCACCTGAGCTAAACCTAATTGATAGGTCATGGAAGAATTGTGATAGAAACTCAGAGGATTATTCTATAGAACAATTTGTAAATAGCTTAAAGAGTTTAAAAAGGGTGGTAGAAGAGTGGGAAAAAAACCATTCCATGAAATCCACAAAGGACCTAAGGGAGGTGGGTGAAGAAATTAAAGCTACATGTAAACATAATGAGGTAGGATTTTTCTTTGGGGAATAATATAAATCTTTGAAGGAGCTTGAAGGTAAAAAAGAAGTAGCTTCTAGATAAGGAGGAGGTAGAATGGAGGCTCAAGAGCAGATCCATACAACTAGTTGAAGGGGACAATAATACAACATTTTTCATAAGTATGCAAATTATAGAAGGAATATAAATACAATCTAGGAAATTTATAAGGTTAATGGTTCCATGGTTAAATCCTTTAAGGAAATTATTGAGGTGGGGACCAATATTTTAAAAATATTTTGAAAGATCCTAAGATTGGAAATGTTGGAGAGATAATGAAAATCATAAGGCTCTTTCCTAGGTCAATAGACGAAGATATGAAATAAGAATTGGATGAAAAAGTCTCAAAGGGAGATTTGAAAGCAGCTTTAGCTACATTTAAAAATACAAAAAGCCTTAGGTTTCATAGATAGACAATGGAAATTTTCCCTAGTTTTTAGGATTTTTTTAAGGAGATTTATTGAGAATAGGTGAAGAATAAAGATAGTATTGGGAGATTCTAGGAGCTTTAAATTTCAAATTTATTGTTCTTCTCCCAAGAAAACAAGATCTGACAACATTTGAAGAATTTAGGCCAATTTATTTATGCAACATTATTTATAATCTCATTTCAAAAATCATTGCTAATAGACTTAAAGGTATTAAGTTTGGTGTCATTTTATATGAATCATTTGGATTTATTTTCCATAATCAAATTCACGATGTTGTTGGAACAACACATGAAGGAATTCATACAATAAAGGTGCATAAAATTCTAGCAAATATGATGAAAAATATTCTAGCCAAAGCTTATGATAAATTGAATTGGTTATATATTAGGTTATTACTACTCCAATTAGGGATGGATTTGTAGATTGTAAGTTGTATCATGGGATGCATGTCATTTGTCTCTTATGTTGTTCTCATAAATGTATCTCATTCAAGGTCTTTCAATGCCTCAAGGGGAATTACACAAATATGTCCCTTATCCCCCTTTCTATTTCATTAGTAAATGAAGGCTTAACCATGTTAATACAAGACGCATGGATAAGAGGAGAAATGAAAGGGATAAGAATCTCATATTCAATGGTTATTTCACACCTACTTTTTGTAGATGACATATGATATTTGGCCAAGGCTCCAATAGGGACATGAAAAGCACGAAGAAGGTCTTGGATATATATTGTAAAGTGATAAGAATGGAAGTCAACATGTTGAAGTCATCATTGATGATTTATGATCAGGAAGAAGAGGTGAAATCACAAATATTAAACCTAAATGAATTCTATTGAAATTGATGAAGGTGACAAGTATTTGAGTTTTAAAAGAAAACCACGTGACTATAAGTATATTGATTAGATGTGGTCGTATAATAAAATAGAAGCTAGAATCTCAATATGGTGTAACATATGGTTGTCCATAGGTGGCATATTAGAGAGTATGCATGTGTATTAGATGTTCATAGTCCATATTCCAAACGGAATTTTAGACAAAAATAAAATATAATTATTTTACCTTTTGATGGATAGGGAAAAGGGGAAGCGAAGGAATTCCCTTGGTCAAATGAACAAGAGTGGAAAATCTAAAGGAAGCAAATAGTTGGGGGTTAAAGAATATTGATATTTTATTTTGACCCTAGCTGCAAAATGTATTTGGAGGATAATCTATAATGAAGAGCTTTAGGGAAAAGCAATGAATTTTGAGTACTTAAAAGGTAAATCATGGAAGAGTCGTTCATATTAGAAGGTAAAAAATCTTAAGGAACTTCAATTGTATGGAAATCTTTGGTTAGGGAATTCTCATTAATAGGTAATTGGGTGGCTTGGAAAGTAGGAAAGATAAATGAGGTGATTGTTGGGGAAGACCCATGGATTTGATGCAAATGAAATTTTAGGTTATCAAAAGATCTTATGAATGATTTTCACTGGGGATGTTCTCACTGAAAGAGGAAACAAATCTCAATGGATCAAATGCATGGTGTGAATATTGAGAATCAATACGTTTTTTGAATCTTCAGGGTGAACAGGGGAAGGAATGGACTCAATCTGTAAATATGTTGAAGCACAATGCTATCAAGCTATTAGATTGGGATGATTTGGTTAACTAGTCTGGAAATAAATGATCAAGAGAGCACATAACTAAATTTTATTTTTCAACAAAGATGGAGAAATTCTAGAAAGAAGAAAGGGTTTGGTGGTGGAAGATAGTACGGGAAATGGAGATACCTCTAAAATAACATAAAATTATTTGGCTTGGTTTGTCAAGTAAAATTCTTACATCGGACAATGGACAAAATGGAATTGGCATGAACCTAGTAGGTGCATCCTATGCAAATGTAGTGAGAAATCGATGGATCACATATTTTTCTTCTACTCCTTTGTTAAGGTTGTCTAGAATGAAGTGTTGCAAATTTCATTTGGAATAAACAAATGGGATAATTTGACTTTGGTAGATTGTCTCTATTCATAGTTAATAGATAGATTTGAAAAACATTTCAAGGCTCTACCTTGCTTTGTGATATGGGGAATTCGGATTTAGAGAAACAATATGATTTTTCAAGGTCTAGATATGAATCATGTCCAACTAGAACATAAAATTATGGTATCCTTTAAAGGAAGTTAAAAACCTTCGAAGAAAAACCTCAAAGAATCTTAAAGGAACCCACTATTAATTATGAAAAAAGATGTGGATTCCAAGTATGTGTGGAGCACAAGATATTATTTACTCTAACTCATCTCATTATTTTCTCTTGAAATATGTTGTTGGGCAAGGAAATAACAATGGAGCAGAGTTTGACCCACTTTGTCTTCTTATGAAAACAATAGTGTAAAAAGTCTTGAAACAATTGTGGGCATATGAAGAATCGATGATCTTAACGGGTTAGGAAAAGAACAAATGAAAAATTGAAAATATTATGTTAGCCCCAAAAATGAATTAGGTCGTGGGGATAAAACAACATTTTGATGAAATTTATTTTGTGTGCGCGAGTGCACACACACATAGATAATTTAACACAAGGGATAATGAATTATCTAAGAAAGTTGTTTCTATACAAGAGGGGACCCTCTCTAAATATGATTTCAGAGGAGGGGACCACATTTCAATATTGGAAAGTTCAGTTTATTAGTTTAGAAGTTAATATGAGAGATGTGATCTCTATAGTGTTTTGATGTTTTCCTAAAGATGTAGAACTAAAATTAATTTCTTCTATTTTATTTCTGGTATGTAAAGGATGCCTCTTAGGACCCTAGGAAGACAGTAATTAAGTAGTTATAGGACTGACGAAGATCTTGATGATGTTTTTTTCTCATCAAAGTATAAATTTCATGATATAGCGCATGTTAAGGCAGGCTAATGTATATTCTGATTTCACACTCTAAATGTCAAATATAAAGAGTTTAAACAAAAATATATATACATTAATTGAATCATTTCATCAAGTTTGTAAACATGTTTAATCAACATGTTGTATCTTCATGCACAATAAAGAATTCACCTTGAAAAGGGGCTAAACATTATATAATGACATTAAATGATTATAATTTTTTACAATCACAATCCAAATTAAATGATTTCATATAACTAGAGTTAACAATTATATGGATCTCAAATTTAAAAAAGTGATACATCTCAAATTTAATTTAAAAATAATGAAATCATTAATGAGGTTAATCAATAACAACATCATAGATTTTTAAAATCAAACTACATCTACATCAACATGATATGAAAAGACACAATATACATGATATAAAGGACCTAGGTTACATATATTGTTTTCCCATATTACCTATTATGAAGTAACCCATAAAGTTATCATTAACTTTAGTTCTATACTCAATTAAAATTCCATTGATGGCACATACTTCCTACTAAACCATTATTACCTACAATGAAGTACCCCATGGAGTATTTCTTTTATATATTTACTCAATTAAAATTCCATTGATGACACATACTTCCTACTAAGCCATTGGATGCCTTATGGTTCTTATGCTAAGTATGATGCCACATACTTCCTACTAATACATTCAATGCTTTACGGTTCTTATGCTAAATACCAAAGGAAATAAAAAAATTAGAACTTTTGGATTCTGGTCACAATGCTTACCATATGTTCATTGAATGAAACCAAACCATTTCACCCTTCTTTATACATCAACAAAACATTCATAAAGCCATATGACCCAAACCCTCCCACTTTACTACTCACCAATCCAATTATTAATCATAAAAAAATAGACCTTTTGGGTTTTGGTCACATTGCTTACCATATGTTCACTTAATGGAACCAAACCATTTCACCATTCCTTATAAATCAACCAAGTCATATGACCCAGACCCTCCTACCTTGCTACTCATCAATCCAATTATAATCACCCCTCCTTATAAATCACAAAACATAAATGTCTTGTATTTTGCTACTCATCAATCTAATTGTTAATCACCCTTGCTTATAAATAAAAAAAGGTTTATTAATCACCCCTCTTTATAAATCACAAAAGCTAAGTCTCTCCTACTCATCAATTCAAGTATTAATCACCTTTTCTTATAAATCAATAAAGATTTATTAATCAACACTCCTTATAAATCAGAAGAGGTAAGTACCTCCTACCTCTCTACTCATCATTCCAATTATTAATCACCCTTCCTTATAAATCAGCGTATTACTACCTTATAAATAAAAAAACAAAGGTAAATATCATGTTTCTTGTTCAACCTTCCTTCCTTAATAATCAACCAAGCCATCGCAAAGTCATATGACCTAAAGAATTTTACCTTAATACTCATCAATCTAATTATCAATCAACCTTCCTTTGAAATCACAAAATTTAAGTCTTGTATTACATGTGGGATAGGTGCGAATCAACAAAAACCAGCACTTGAAAACATTCCTAAAGGCTGGTTTGATGGGGCAGCTTCAGCAAATGGCACTCGAAGTGGAGCTGGTGGATTATTAAAACTTTCTCAAAACACTTTTTATAAATGGACTTATAACGGTGGCCCAAGCACCAATACCAGGGCAGAACTCTTAGGTGCCTGGGCCACACTTTTTTTGGCTTCCAGACTCCACATAGATGTCCTCCAATTTATCAGGGACTCCAGCATTGTTATAGAATGGTTGAGAAATATACGTGACCTTCAATTTGTCTCACTTCTCTCCTGGAAAGATAGAATTAGGAATTTACAGCATACTTTCCAAAAGCTCAGCTTTATCCACACACATCATGAACACAATAAATATGTCGATCACCTCTCAAAGGAAGTGCTCCATAAAAGAGTGGGACACATCTCATATAGTCTCTATATATATGGACACGAGGGGTCGTCTCTAACTCTATCCCTACTATAAGATCTGCCTACAAATCCATTATGACCAGCGGACTTTTTTGCAATGAAAGATGGATCATGATTGTTGACAACAGTTTTAAAGAAATGTCCCCCATTCTTGATATGTTCTTCTCGGAAATCTCCTTCCACACTTTTGACTTGAAACATTGTATTGTTCCACCTATGAACTTTCTCTACAGGCTGGTTGAAAGACTACCATTGTAGAAAATTACATCAGAGTCTTCTCTTCACAGAAGTGACTGTAATTTTTCTGCGTTGTTTTGCAAAAGAGCACAATTTTATATACAATATATAAATGGGGAATTTTCCTTGGAAACAATAAATTTGTTGCACAAAGACTCTATGACCCATGTTAATGCCTATCAAATCACAAAATCAATCTCAACCTTGTCAATCACAAAAGGTATCACAAAAGTATAATTTTAATTTTATCAAAATTAATGAAAAGTTTATTAAAAATAATTAAGAATAAATTTAAAAAATATCATTTAATTTAAAAAATTGATTTAATCAATTAAATTGGGTTATCACTGATTCAATCATTAATCAAGTTTGTAAACATGTTTAAGCTACATATTGTATCGTGTTGCACAACAAAAAATTCACCTTAAAAAAGGGTGAAACTTTACATAATGATATTAAGTGATTATAATCATTAAATGATTATATTTAAATCACAATCCAAACTAAATAATTTCATATAACTAGACTCAAACATTATATAGCATCTCAAATTTAATAAGTAATACCGCTCAAATTAATTTAAAAATAAATATATTGTTAATGATGTTAATTATTAACATACAATGTACATTTTATAAATTAAACAATATCAATATCAACATAATATGAAAAACATAATATAGATGATATGAAAATCCTAGGTTACATATATTGTTTTTCCATATTATCTACAATGATGTAACCCATGGAGTATTTATTTTATATATTTACTCAATCAAAATTTCGTTAATGCCACATGCTTCCTACAGAGCCATTATTACCTACTATGAAGTAGCTCATGGAGTATTTTTTTTTTTAATATTTACTCAATTAAAATTCCATTAATGCCACATGCTTCCTACTAATCCATTTCATGTCATATGATTATTATGCTAAATATGATGCCACATACTTCCTACTAAACCATTTGATGTCTTATGATTCTTATACTAAATACCAAAGGAAATAAAAAAACTCGACCTTTTCGATTATGGTCACAATGTTTATCATATGTTCACTGAATGGAACCAAACCATTCACCCTTCCTTATAAGTCAATCAATATTTTTTGTAAATCCATACGACCCAAGCCCTCCCACCTTATTATCCATCAATCCAATTATTATTCACCAAAAACTAGACCTTTTGGATTATAGTCACAATGCTTACCATGTGTTCATTGAGTGAAACCAAAGCATTTCACCCTTCCTTATAAATCAACCAAGCCATTAGAAATCCATATGACCTAGACCCTCCTACCATACCACTTATCAATTCAATTATTAATCACTCCTCCTCATAAATCACAAAAGGACCCTCCTACCTTACCACTCATCAATTCAATTATTAATCACTCTTCCTCATAAATCACAAAAATGTAAGCCTCTCATACCTTACTACTAATCAATCCAATTATTAATCACCCTTACTTATAAACTAACTTACTACTTCTTTATAAATCAAAATGATACCTTACTACTAATCAATCCAATTATTAATCACCCTTACTTATAAACTAACTTACTACTTCTTTATAAATCAAAATAAGAAATCAAAATGGTAAGTCTTGTATTACCTATGCACCCACCCTTCCTTATAAATCAACCAATCCATCACAAAGCCATATGAGCTAGTTCCTCATACCTTAAAACTCATCAATGTTATTATAATCACCCTTCCTTATAAATGATAAAATGTAAGTCTCGTATTACATGTGGGATAGGTGCAACTAGTGACAATAAGTTTAAGTTTGTTGTGCAAAGCCTCTATGACTGGGGTTAATGTCCACCAAATCATAAAAGTAATGTCCACCTTATAAATCACAAAATGTATCACAAAAATAATTTCCACCTTGTATATCACAAAAGATAAGGCTCTTATGCATGTATGAGAGTTGGGAATGGTAGCAAGATGTGGTATAAAGTAATGTTCACCTTATAAATCACAAAAGTATAATTTTATTTTTATTAAAATTAATGAAAAATTTAGTAAAAATATTTAAGAATAGATTTTTAAAAAATATCATTTAATCCAAACAATTGATTTAAAACATTAATCGAATTGGGAACTCATCAATTGAATCATTTAATCGAGTTTGTAAACATGTTTAATCAATATAATTGTATCTTCTTGCATAACACAAATTTCACCTTGAAAAATGGTCAAACATTGTATAATGATATTAAATGGTTATCATATTTTACAATCATAATCCAAATTAAATGACTTCATATAAATAGAGTTAAACACCATATGGCATCACAAATTTAAATGTTGATGCATCTCAAATTTAATTTAAAAATAGAGAAATCATTAATGGTATTAATCATTACTATACACAATACATTTTATAAGTTAAACAACGTCAACATCAACATGAGATAAAAATACATAATATACATGAATGGTAATATCAAAATCAATATATATGTCAAATATGGAATTTTAAATTTGAATGAGTGATACATCTCAAATTTATTTGAAAATCATTAACACACACATAACCATTTTATAAATCAAACAACATCAACATCAAAATGATGTTAAAAGGTATAATATATATGAAAAATATTATTAAAATCAATATATATGTAAAATATTCATCTCAAATCAAATATAAATGTTAAATATACATCGCAACAATCAAATATATACATGTCAACTTCTACTAGCTAGGTTTGCCACTAGAGAAAAAGGCATTAGTACCTCCACCACCAAAGTCGAAGGCATCAATGCCTTTGTGAAACAATAATTTAGAATGTGAAGTATGATATATATCTCCCCTAGAAACTATATCACATGATGAGACCATAGTATCTACAACATCAATAGTGAGTGCAATGGGTGTAACAAATGGTGGTCGGATTGCTAGAGGAGGAGATGGTGGTCGGATTGTTGGAGGAGGAGATGGTGGTCGATCTACTAGAGGAGGAGATGGTGGTCGATGTTGAATACATTTTTGGTCAACAATACTTAGTCGAAAAATCATTGCCAGGCTCCCCCTTGAACCACACTACTTGAGCAAAGTTTTGCACACTCTCATTAAAAGTGACGCAATGCACTCGGTGAAATTATTTTGTTTTGACCTACCACTCATATGGTTTATCTTTCTTTCTCTCTGCATTCCTAACTTTTGTCATATTCTACATTTATGATTGGCACACTGACACAATAAATTTTGAGCCCCATACATAACTCTTTGTTATCATATACATCAGTTTACTTACAAAACCTTTGAATAAAGAAAAAGTGGATAAAATTTTGAAAGCCAACTAAATTCATATCATGTTATATCAAATATATTTCCTCTTTATTTCTACATCATCCACTTTCCAAATATTTCCCTCATGCCTCTTTATTCAACTATAACTTTGTTTTCATTAAAGTTTTTCATGCCATTTCATATTATGAACTTAACTTTATTCCAAAAGCAAAATATATCATTATTTTTTCCATGCTTCTTTTCACATGACATCCTTATTACGTCGAAGGCATTCTTTTAGGGGGAGTTCTCTCTCTTTTTCGTCATCTATCCACAACAAATAAACAAGTGCCACATATGTTTGTCGGCGGTGAATAAAAAAGTTATCTTTCACAGTGGCTTGTGGGCCCTTATTCCAAATGCATAGTTTTTATGAGAATCCATCCTCACATTTGATTCCTCCGGGTCCATGTTGGGACCCAATTGATCATGAAAATTTTGAAATCGTCCCCCATCAGTTGTGGCTTCATTGGCGCAGTACAATTCGAGGGCCGAGCCTATCAGAATTTATTGGATGGATATGGTGAATTATTGGGTGGCATGGCAGAGAGTTTTTCTTAATACAGCATAGAGTGCATCATGAAACTAAAGCAACCTTAGTTATCAGTTGCCAAAATTTCCTTCGTCGGGCTTGGCAGAATTTAGCAGACATATCAACAGGTATGTGTACATTTACAGTTTCCTTCTTTGATATTAGAGTTGAATCTTCACAATGATTGCTTGGAAGCATATGATATTTTCACGCAGTTTGTTTGGAATAATAGTTTTGGGGGCATTGAGCTGATACAGTTCAGCATCGGCTCCTCTGTGTGATTTTTACATGGGTTTATTACCAAAGCTCTAGTTTAAGGGTTTTTATGAGATTATAACAATTAAAAATATGTGTTTTGTTATCTTCATATTCGGCATTTGAGTAAATTAGTGAGTTTTTATTCCAAGGGTTTCAAATTAATAAGATTATAACCTATTGGGGAGTTCTCTCTCGCTTTATTATGTTGTGGGTTCGACTTTGACAATGCCACAACAAGAATTGAAACATGAGAAGACCATTGATAAGAGAACAAGAAAAGCTACTCTCATGGGAAAAAAGAAGAAATGATTTGTTTTGTTTTCCAAATCCTGTGGAATTAATTCTAAGAACCTATTGGACACACCTACCACACTTAGAGGGGGGGTGAATGAGTGTGGGGATCTTTTTCCCAAAACTTCCCTCTTACACAAAAACTCCTTAGTTAACATTCAACATTTGCTCATTACTCATTGTTGTCATTTATAATCAGTTAGATGTGAATGCATATCAGCAACATATATCAGCAACATATCATCAACAAATCATCTCCACAAGGAACACAAAGAACACAAGATGTATGTACAATTTTTCTTTTTATTATGGACTTCAATCCAGGGGTTTTTTAGAAACAACTGAATAGAGTACAACTCTACAAGAGCACCAGCTCTATATGCAATACTTAGCTTACATTCTGAGCACCAACTCAGATGAGGTAACAATCCTCAACAAATATCAATCTGTCAACATAAACAAGTGCATCAACCATGCACCAACCTGTGCCAAACAACCTGTAATCAACATGTACCATAAACAAGTGCATCCAACCATGTACCAAGTATATACCAATCATGTGTCAAATAATCATCAACAATGACTCATCAATATGTACCAACGTCATCAAATATACACCTCATGTATGTGTCAACTCATCAACTACTTGTCTCAACCATGACTAGTTTTGGATTAGTCAACAACCCCAACTTGAAATAATCATAACTTTGTACCTGTAATAAATAAAATATGAAACTGATATACAATGTTCTTCAGTGTGTTTTATGCAATTCCTCCAGGTGGCACTACTTGGAACCTCTTAGAAAAGGCGTTATAGAAAAAATGGCATACCTTGTTGAATTTTGGCTTATTCTAGAGAGTGACCTTGTAGAGCATGGCCCGCACAAAATATTAATTGAATTGATCTAAAACTATTACAAAACATACTAAAGCCTATACCCTAACCAACACATTTTTTCTCACTGAATTTGGATCTGTTATGAATAATTTATGACATTTTTACCCGAAACACATGTTTTTTACTAGTTTCAGGACTAGCCACAAACTCTATTTTCCACGGCATGTAACCCCAAAATAAAACGACCCACAAGCTGATTTTTTTACCACAGATACTTGGGTATGTTTTCTCAATTTCATAGCAATTTCACTTTCTGAATCATTATAGAAAAAAATTTATAGCGAAAATGGTGAGATAACCTGTAAATAACATACCTTAGAAAGCACCATCAAAAGAATTTATCCTTTCTTGCATTTCGGCCTTCTTTTCTTCACCTTTCCTCAGAATTTCGGCTTAGATATCCTTGGTTACCCAGACACATATATATATTCAATATTTTCAAGTGTAATTAAAATGAGAGAGCCTTGCCTCTTATTTATACTCTCCAAGTAGCTTCCTTAAAAACATGTTCTAGGTCACTTGGCCCCACTTTCCTTATTTTAGGGTTAACCCACTTCTAATTTCTCCATTAAATTTATTATTTAAATAATTTATTTTGTATTCACTTTTAATTATAGTACACTCATCACTTCACTTTATTATTTACCTTTTAAAAACCCTTAAACCACTTTCACTACTTTGACCTTTTGGGGCTTCTAGATGACATGTGAGGGTCCTCCA
>JASDQU010298093.1:954-11599 GCA_032191745.1 Picea mariana
TGAAACAATCAAGGGATAGAACAAGGTCAATGAGGATAAAAATCCAAACAAGAGGTTTTGAATTGAGGCTATGTCCCGAGTGGAGTCACCATTTTCTGTTGTAGGAAAATCTGCCTGCGGACAAGTAGATCGACCTCTAGGGCTTGACATTAACCCTAGACAGAAAAGTGCTTAACGTGGACACTGAATTTCTCTCAAATCTATCTATAAACTAATACATGAGAAGGAAGGATGATAGAAGTACCTTTTTATCGACATTTGTCCCTGCACGCTCCGAGTTGCGCTCCAATCCTTTGCTCCTCGCTGAGTTCTGCGGGCAAAACAAGATACAACTACTTCCTACTCTATTGATATTAGCTTGAAAATAGATCTACCATTAAATGATAAGTTCATGTAACATCAGACACAAACTAGAAAGAAACAGGCCAAGCATGTCATATTAATGAGAATAAGGACAGCAGTACTTACAATCGTAGATGTGAATGCGACAGCTTCGTCGAGTCCTCTTCGTCTAACCCTTGCCTGAAAGATCCAAGACCTGGATGATAGCAGCTTCACTGATCAATCTTCTTCGGCTGACTGCAAGTTTCCTCCAAGATCATAAGTTTCACCTATCCAATTCTTTCTCCATACCACTCATGAGATCATAAGTTTGGTATGATTATCTCTTTCTGTTCTCACTTATGAGATCATAAGTTTGACATTCTCTATTTTGCAGTCCTCTTTCACCATTAGAAAGCTTGCTTATATAGCCTTGGAGGGGCTCAACAATCTTGAGATATCCTTGGGGAAGGTGAGGATTTTCCTCCTTCAGTTGAGGATCTGCCCTAGGATCATGGCTAGACTAGGGATTCGAATCCAACTACCTTCCAAGAATGAAAAAATGCTTCCCCCATTCATCTCAACAACTTAACAACTGCCCAGAATAGGTAGCGCTCCCTCAAAAGGGCCATCAGAGCGTTGTAGCACTCCCTGGTAGGCTTCAGGGGGGCGCCAGCGCTCTCAAAATCTATAACGCTCCCTTAAAAGGGGCAGGGGAGCGTTATAACACTCCCTGACAGTGTATGGGAGAGCACTGGCGCTCCGAGATAGTGTAAGGGGGAACGCTCCTCTCCAAAACTCAGTTTTTGAGGTGCTTTCAGGTGGAAAAAGGTGTTTGACTTCAGTAGATCAGTTCTCCTCCTTCAAATCAATCATGTGAGATGTTATAAGTGTCTCCTTAGTGTCGTTATCATGACAGTATGTCTGAACATCCTTTGCGACACTAGTGACCAACTTGTGACACTTACGACAATTGAGAGGGACAATGCGACACTTATCCCGCTGAGCAATTTTTCCGTGTAACATAAACATTCCTGAAAATAAAAAAGAAATCTAGTCTTTTTTAGGTAAAATAATTTTTTTGGGAAGGTTTATCCCTAACTTTGCTGAAATTGTCAAATTAATCACAGATATGCTGAAGAAAAAAAATGAAATCAAATGGAATTCTGAAGCTAAAGCATCATTCGAGCAAGTTAAGAAAGCTATAAGCAAAGCTCCAGTATTAGCTAGTCCTCACTATACTAAGGAATTCCTGATCTTTTCTTTTTCATCGGAACATACTATCACAACAGTACTTCTCCAAAAGAATGAAGAAGGCTTCAAGTAGTCAATTACGTTTTTCAGTAAAAGTATCAGAGACGCCAAATTAAGATACAATATACTGGAAAATGAAGCCTACACTATGGTGAAAGGTCTCAAATCTGTTAGGACATATGTACCGTACTCTAGAATAATTGCTTATGTGCCAACAAGCTCTTTTAAAGATATATTGGTACAAACGGACAATTATGGTAGAAGAGGTCAGTGGTTAGCCAAAATTCATGAATTCGATCTAGAAGTAAAATCGACCAAGCTGGTCAAAGTTCAGGGTTTGGCGAAGATATTAGCAGAGTCGAATTTCAGAGAACTTGGGATAAATCATCTGGAATCACATGGACCTATTCCATACATAGGATAACTTGATGATCAAGCCTCTAGAGTCCATATCGAGGACAAATTTTCTTCCTATGGCTGGCATCATGATATCATTTCATATCTCCTTAGCCTTCAGTGTCCAAGAGATATGACTCCATCAAAAGCAATAATGTTGAAACTACACGTAGTTAAATACTGTATCATCAAAGGACAACTGTATTGGAAAGATCCTCTAGGTTTCTTACTACATTGTCTAACAGAATTTGATATAGAGGATGTAATAAATGAATTTCCCAAATGAGTGTGTGGAGGAGATCATGCCCGGAGGGCCACGACCTACAATATTCTAAGAGATGGATATTATTGGCCAAAGATATTTACTGATGTCAATGCTAAAGTCAGAGCCTGCAACCCTTTCCAACTGTTCTTTGACAAGAAAAATATCCCTGCATTACCTTTGGTCCCAGTCAAGACATAGACTCCTTTTCAACAATGGGGCCTAGAATTCATAGGATAAATCCACCCATAGTGAAGCTCCCAATATAAGTGGATTTTAACTTCTATCGATTATTTCACAAAATGGGTGGAGGCCATTCCAACTCGAAATTCCATAGATTCGGTAGTTATAAACTTTTTGGAAGAGAACATCCTATCCAGATTTGGTTGCCCCCAAAAAATAGTTATGGAAAACACCCCAAGCATTTAAATCTATGGAAAGGATAAGTTTTTGTCAAAAATACAACATTGTGCTGGGACATTCTACAACCTATTATCCTTAGGGAAATGGGTTGGCCGAATCATCCAAAAAAATCTTGATGAATATAATAAAGAAAGTATTAAGGGAGAATAGAAAGGCTTGGCACGTTCACCTAAAGTATGCCTTATGGGAAAATCGAATCGGCACTAAGAAATCAATAGGCATGTCTCCTTTCCAAATGGTTTATGGCACCGACGTTGTCCTCCCTATTAATCTATCTCTTCCAGTAATAAAGTTGTGGCAAGATGTGAATGAAGGTCCAAATGATGTAATGAGGAGTATAAACCAAATAATCGAAGTCCAACAAAACAGGGCTGAAGTCGATGTCAGACTTAAAAAATACCAAGATAATATGAAATCCCTTTTTGACAAAAAAGAGAAAGACAAGGAATTTCTTCCTGGTGATTTAGTTTTGAAATGGGATGTCAGGAAAGAAGATCCAGGTAAACACGATAAGTTTGATCACCTCTGGTTCGGACCATTGAGGATTGCATCTATAGAGGGTAAGAATTCATTCCTACCAGAGAATCTCGACGGGAAATGTTTTGACACCCCTATAAATGGGTGCTATCTAAAAAATTTCATGCAATAAAAATGTGTCACAGTACCATTGTATATAGCGGTTTGGTTTCTGTTTACTTTCGCAAATTTATTTTCCTTCATAGGATACCTGAATTTTACTTTTTATAAACCTAGTATTATTTAATACTTCGAAAAGAAAAAAATAAAATGTATGTACTGTATATCATTTCTATTTTTTGGAACTCTCTGATTGTTTCTTTTTGCAGGACATTTATCATGAGATGAGGAATAAGGAGATATCAGAATTCAACGCTAAATTTTCAGAATAAGTTTTTTTCTCTCAAACAGGTGATGAATTAATAATTGGTTAGGTTGCAAATATAAATGAAATCCAAGGTATGAACTTCTATGCTTATTTTTCAGTTTAAAATGCTAAAATAAATCTCATTGAATCTTATCATAATTCTACTCATGTAAAAATGATCACCTGATCAAAGATTGGAAAAGTATAGATCTGAAAACCTCCAAATAAAAATAAAATGAGATAAAAATAGAAATAAGAGAAGTTGGTAATCGAAAAGAGGACTGTGTGGAAGTGAGATTCTTTTATGCCAAACCCTCTCATTCCTCATTCTATTTCACTTTTCCTATCTCTGAGCTTTTACTCTATTTTAATTTTCATGACCTGTCCTTAAATCTTCATAACCTGTCCTTAAATATTCATAGAAAGAAAAGACTTCTCCCTGACTTTGAAAAATTAAAAACATATCTTTAAAACAAGACTAGGAAAAAATATTTATGTTCTTTTGATTCCAACTTAAAGAAAGTATGTCTAGGATAATCCTGATAACTTTATCTCTAGATATTATTTTCACTAGGAAGCCCCTATATGCTTAACTTTATCTCTTCTATCACATTTTTACTGATAAACCTGCTCAAGAAAAATCCCTGGAAAATAAAAGTTCCCAATAAAATATTCCCTATAGGAAAAGATGTATTGAAGATCGAGAGAGATCTAGCTTAGAGTACAATAAAAAATTGTTGACATGCCTTCATTGTTAAATCTTAAGCAGATATCATCCCTATATGACACATAGAAGTTGATTTCCCCCACTTCAAAAATATATAATACATATAAGATAGATGGTGAAAGGAAATTCATAAATTGATTTCCCCCATATAGTTGAAGACAAATGATGAAAGGAAATTGATAAAATTGATTGCCCCAATTTTTTCCAAAAGAGATGATGAAAGGAAATTCATAAAATGATTGCCCTCATCTCAAATAAAATGAAAAAATGTGATTTGAAGTGGTGAAAGGAAATTCAATGGGAGATGTAGATAACTTCTTTGGGGTAATGAACAGGCTCGTTGGCAGTGAAGAAATATCTATGATATCTATAAGGTTTTCGTACATGTATAAACATACTCTGGTAGCTAGTTCTCTTTCCGATAATATTTGCATCCTATATTGACCATGGATTCCCTGAATAAATCATTAAAATTACTTTTCCTTGAAGTGAACAAAATCGACCGAAGTATGATAGTTCAGTTAAAGTTTTTTTGATTATCTTAAGCAAATCTAAAATCAGTTTCAGAAAAAGGAAACTTATTAATATCCTAACTTGAGATCAGTAATTGATTGTGTTTTGAAAGTTTTCTACAACTGAAGTTTGATTTTTCTCTGTATAATTTTCCCAAATTTGTTCCCCAGGAACACAGCAATTACTCCATTTACCTAATGAAGTCACTTAGTCTACTATTCTTCCACGCCTTGTAGGGAGACACGATCCCCATATGGAGCCCATGTTGAAACATATATATTTCTAAACTTTTGGACTTTAAATAAATTTCATTCCTGGTTAAATAAGAATAAGACTTGCATGATATACGTCGTTGATGAAGTCTTCCATCTAAATGAATGATCCTAAATATCTTCGAATTTGTGGAGCTGCCAAATAGTTACAGAGATAAGTCGCTAGAGGCCGCTTCGGAGCTTCATGCTTTGGATGTTTCAACAAGTCATAACTTTAAAAATCCCAAAACCCAAATATATTCGTTATCACCTTTTCACCAACTTTTGAAATACATGAGTCATGGTACACATGTATGTTTTAAATCTTCCTTGAGTCAACACGTGGCACATTTATCCGAGCTTTTCATCTAAATATTCACATGATTCTAATTAACACTTGGAACCCCCTAGCCTCGACATGTCATCTAAAATGACGTCATATTCGACACATCACTACGGGTAATAGCCTTTCGGGAATATAACAAGGAACTAACTTTCAATTCCACGAAGCGGTAAAATCCTGAAATATCAAATCTTAATTAATTAAGTTAATCTCGGTTAAAGATGGTTAATAAGTTCGTACTTTGTAAGTTAGGACGTTTATCATCCCTCGCATCTTGAAATATTCGAAGTCCAAACTTCAGAAACATTTCAAACTTAAAAGGGGTTAATTAAAAATAAAAATGATTATCCGATAATTAATCATTTCACAGTTTTGGGTTTCGAGGATTCTATCTCGAGCTACTCATTAAAATCCTGAAGCTCGAATACCTGAAAACTTTTAATGTTAAACACGATTAATTAATATCTTAAACAAGATTATCTCATAATTAATTTCTCACGAGTTCGCGATTCGAGAATTTTCAAACCTGTTTCATCCAAGTTCCCGATCACGAACCACCAATATTTATGGCATTAATCATGAATAAATGGCAATGATTTCAATATAGATTGCAGATCGTTGCCAATATTTCTTCATTAAGGTAGATGATTTTTTCGTTAGTAAAAGTATTCATAAATCAATATGCTTAAGGTGAATAAGAATATTGGATTTTGAATTATATTTTCATTCTCGTAGAATAGCAAGTTTTAAGCCAGCTGATTAAGCTCACACATTCTCCTGTAACAAGTAACACAATTCTGATTTCATTAATTTCATGGCACTACGAAAAATGTCTAAAGAATATGGTGAGAGCATAGATCTGAACACAGATGTTCTCTTAGACACCTCACTGAGAGCCATAGATAATGTGAAATCCTGGACATAGGTGTTTGATATTGTATAGCATGAGCTGATAAATTTCCCAGAGGATTCAGGTGAGGAAGTAACCGAAACCCATGCGACTAAACTCAGGGATATAGCCGAGTCAGAGATACAAAAGATAGTTGTGTGGACCAGGCTCATGCCATATAACAACATGATAGGATGGGCCCTAGAGAACGTCGACATTTCAACCAGGAGCATTTGCAATTCACAGAAGGTTGTTGTTGGGTCTTTTCGACCAGAGCATATTAAAGTAATGTATAAATTATCCCTCATTTTTAAATATAGTTACAATGTTGAATTCATAATGGATTTTGACCAACAGAAGTGCACACAGTATGGGAAAAACTACATTGATTTAATCAATAAATAGTGGGGTCATCCTAAGAAATTCAGAGTCGACACTCACGGGATATATGCCACAACATCGTTAGATACCCATATGATTTATGTGGATATGATGCTATGTAGGATATTCGAGAAAAAGGAATCCTCTCATTTCCTGCTGGCATGGGTACCAATTATGAATGAAGTGGCTGAGGGCTATTCTTTCAACTAGGCCAAGATGTTATTAGATAACCTAGCCAAAGAAATCATAGGGCACCAATTGGAAAAGTCCAAAGGGAAACCTTCTCCTTTATACATGTCGGCATACATCATGGATTCCGTGTTTTTTAATCACTCCTTTCCCTCTGATGAGCTGGAGTTGGAACTCGACCAACGCCGAGCCTATCCATTTCTATCACTCCAAGTTCTAGGAGGACAAATTCAATCATTTCTTCTATGAAATATGCCATTATGTAGTGGTTCCAATTCATATCTCCCTGTACGGTTTCCCACCTCCCAGAATTTCAGACAGAATCATGGCTAACTTGGGAAAAGTATCAGACTGATATATTGAGGAAAACTTTTCCTATATCAGGGTTTTTGGGTTCTCTGTTCTCCCCCATGCTCTCCCAAAATTTTTACTAGATCGACTGGTATGCCGAGAGGTGGATTATTAGTCCATGACATGGGGCATTAGTAAAGAATTGAAAGAGGCCCAAAAAAAGGTATGGCCAAACTTCCCTCTTCAGGTTGGTATGTTTTTGTTGCAAGATTTCAACCATTCGAAAGTATAGGCTACGGCTCTAGAAGACGCCATGTTAGTTGATATTGATTTTAAATGCCACAATCCCCATAAGATCGTGGAAGATCATCTGAATCAATACAATTTAAGGAATTATGTGCACGATATTTCCCCTTAGGATGAAGTATTTAGGGGAGCGAGGTCATATGAGGAACTATGTAGCATAGTCCGAACTCAATCTCCCGATCAATTATCTAGTTTCTATAATTTTCAGAAGCATAGAAATAATAGTTTTTCAAATGTATTATAGGGGGAGCCAATAGCACATTCATATACACAGGAAGCTATGCCTCGGGGCTTAGAGGCAGGAATTTATCACCAACAGAGTACTGAGGAAAATCTGAAGAATACCGAAGTCTCTATGTAGGGAGTGGAGACTTCATTACCAAACCCACCAGACACTCAAACAAAATCTTAGCTTGAATCTTTTCACAAAAAGGGACAGGATACATCGTTGTCTACACTAGATAAACTAGCTACCAACACAACAAAGAAACATCCATCCATAGAGATAGGTAGCCTCATTATGTCATTAACACCTTTACAATCGATTCAAGGAAATCCCAATGCCAAAGTCATATTTATAAAGGACCTTACTCCGATTTTAGCTAAATAAATGCCTCCTTCAGACTTATTTTTCAGTAAGAAAAGAACGACCATAGTTACAAGAGAAATGCATCAAAAATATGGTACAAAAATAAAAAGGAAAGGAATGTTGTATGATGGACATGGTCTATATTATACATAATTCGCTAGGGAAATGGCAGGCTCATTAGGTGCCTTTGCCACGTCCAATCAGTGTTCAGTAGAAAATCTAGCAGATCAGATGAAACAAATAAATATTTTGGTAAGGTAGTTGCAAGACCAAATGACGACCATGGAAAGGGATGTACAAAATAAGATGAACAAAGAGTTTGAACAAGTCATAGTTGATGTCAGACATCAGATCCAACAATGGAAAGCTAACCTCGATGAGCTCCATCAAAACTCATATGCCAATAGAGGGTTGGTCACTCAACATGAAGAATTAGTCAAGCAACTACAAGCCAAGATAGAATTGGTTGAAGGTACAATAGTAGATATGGCATTTTTCCAAGCTCAAGCACTGGAAGTACATGAGAAACTAGAATCAGCCCATAAATATATTTTTACAAAAGTGGAAGCCATTCAAAATTGTTATCGAGTGGTAGACCTTTCCCATAATTAAATTTACATTAAAGAAAGGGAAACCCATGCATCTTGGGCTAAGTTTCAGGAGGATATCTTTATAGTACCAAAATATGATGTATCGACAGCTCCTCAATTGTCTCTATCTAAGAAAACCAAAGGTGACATAATTTTGAAGCCACGGGAATCAAATCTTGCTGAAAGAAAAAGATTGTCTAGAGAGGTATACGAGGCTTGTCTAGAACCAATATCTTCACTAGAAAAAGGGCTACTTGATGTTGAAGGAAATAATATCTCCAAATCCCTAGGGAATATTGGCTTAGCAAGGAACCATTGTAACTCTAGGACAAGAAAAGAAGAGGCCATGACGATCATCTAACAAATGAACCGACTTGATCTTATCCAAATAAAAAAATGGATAGTAAGTAAAAGCATGCAATTATAGGCCACTTCTTTGGGATAAAATAAAATATAGAAAAGGTTGCCCCAAATAGAAAAGAAGTTATATGTTTTTGAAGCAGATGAGGCAACTTCACCTTCTGGGTTGGTGGTACATTTAGTGAGTAGATGCATCTAATGTGTTGAATATGGGAAATCCAACACATCTAGAAACAAGTGAGAAACATGTGCATATGAATCATATAGGTCAGGATCAGATGACAGTTTTTTCCAAGCTAAAGGATGAGGATAAGAAATGCCTCTGCCAGCAGACAAAGAGACAGAGGATAAGGCCAACGAAAGTTTTCAGTTTTACATATTATAAAATATACTATTTTTGGAATTATGAGAAGTCCAACTATTTTGAGTTGAGATGATTTTTTGTAAATAAATAGATTAAAGACTTATTTCAGGCTTCTTCTTACCGATTGTAATAGAGAAAAGTATCCTTATAGAGTATTAATACAAGTGAAGACATATATTCCAGGTTTTGTTAAATCTGGGTTATGTGTTTCTTTTGTTTTCCATTTCTCAGCATTCCTTTATGTATTCCTTGATAAATGTTTGGTTCCAATTTAGTAAAACAACTATTGTAATCACAAGGTCTCAATATTTTATTAAGTAAGCAATTTTTCCTCTTCATTTACTGTGAGTAAATCAAGACCTGCTTGTTGTGTAGATTACTGCATTTTGGGCGTTATTCAAGGTTACACTATCTCTTTTCCTCTACTGCAAACAAGGTAGGACTCTTCCATAATTGATGCCCTGCTCTATTTTACAGTTTTGTATTTTCATATCATACTATTCTATATTTCAATTTTGGCTCAGATACGAAATACGGCCTATGTGTTGTCAAACTGTTAATTTCATTTAAGGATTTTTTCTCATACAAATAAGGTAGAAAAAACACTTTAAAACAAACTCTCTTAAAAAATTTCCTGATGCCTAACATTATTCTTTGAGCCTTAAGTTTAATCTCAGGAACAACAAGGAGTTTGCATATCCAAACTCTCGCCTCTTCTGCTTAAATTTCTACTCAATCTTGACAGTGTATTGATAAGTTGTACCTAATGAGGTGATGTCGAGAAAATCCATTTTTGTTTGAATGTATCTATGCAAACAACTGTGGTATTTGAGAACCAAATGTCCTTCAGAGTCTTTGATACCCACTTTGGTGAAATCTGGTACTGTCTCATCCCTTTCTTGATGCAGGGTGGCCATCTGGTGTACTAGTACTCGTAGCTTCCTACATGGTATTATTGTTCTTTAATGGCATCCCGAAAGGAATACCATGTAGGGGAAACCACAAATATTGTAGATTCTTCTATGGCCCTTTGTTCATAGCAAGTGTCCCACTAGTCCTTAACATGGGGGACAACCTTGAGGAGTGCAAAAGTAATCTTTTCCCTATCGGAAAAATTGTGGTCCAAAAAATACCATTCAAGCAGATTCAACCATTTATCTACAATACTCACATATATGAGTCCTTCTATAACACCGTGCTTCCCCCAGTATGTAAAAATAACTATAGTGGCCATGAACTGTGGAAAACTCAAAAATGTGAATGTGTGATGTGATTGGACCTTGTGGAAAAGGTCAATGAATGTAAATAATATT
>JASDQU010298094.1:0-14034 GCA_032191745.1 Picea mariana
GCTCACACATTTTTGAGATATATGAAAACATGTCAATTTTCTAATATTTAATCACAAATTCCCTTTTAATACTAAAATAAATGAATTGGAAAATAATAAGGTTTAACCCATATTTATTTATGAAAATGGTATCATGAAAGGTTAATGGGGTGATGAAATATGAAGACTGGTGAAGGGAAAGGTGGATGGAAAGACGACATTTCTGAGTCCCAACAATAATATTACTCTCATAGGTACAGTTTCCTGAAATAATTCTCAAATTATTTCCAGGTCATATTCCTTTATGTGATCCCTTTTACATTCTTATGGTATTCCCACCAGATAGAATCCCCTATGGTTAAATTAAATTTATCCACTCTTTCTTTCATATTTCTTGAGTAATTGTGTACTCAAAAATACATCTTCAATCGTAATAACCACACTTCTACTTCTTCACCTTTCTTTACTTCTCCATCAAAGGTGGGCGGTTTTGCCTTTTTTAATTCTTCGATCAGAGAGAATTTGGAGTGTTTCTTCCTCTTTTTCTTGTGATTACTTGAAATATTCCCCTCATTAAACAATCCTTCAGATGTGGCATTATTCTCATTGGAGTATTTTGTTAAATAATCCCCACTAGGTATGCTCCTCTTGGCAACCCTATGCCTCTTCTTGAAGGAAATTTTTCCTACATTTTTGTGCACTTGACCATGATTTTGAATATATAATGGGATTTGTAGCTTCTCATATTGATATCTCCCTACATTTCTAACAGATGTACCTTGCTATAAATCATCCTATATTTCAAAAAAGCTAAGCAGAAATATCACATTCAGTTATGTCTACTTCTCTTGGGCCTTAATAAGATTCTCGTTATTGACTCTGTAAGCTCAACCTATAGGATTCTCACTATCTCTTCCAAATATAGAGGAGTCTATATTTCCCTCTTCTCATCATATTCATCATCTCTGATATGTGAGTTCTCTTCCATACCACACTGTACTAGTCTACTATTGTTACTCGTTCACTTCACTAAGTCTTGTAAGTGCTGAAACAATAGGCCATTATTAGCTAATCACATAGTTAAAGAGGCACACAATAACTCGACCTTTATAGGGTTCTCATGGTCCTAAAATAGTCCCAAACTAAAAAAACGTGTCCTTGTTGTCATCCACATTAAGAAATATGTTGTTAATGATCATCAACATAGTTATATTTTCTGCATAATTCATGTTATCTTACACAAGGTAAAAGACATACAAATTTTATGCTCAAGATAAATATGTAGTATTTAATTTCCATAAACCTATGAAGATAATACATAAATACATAATATTTAAATTTTGAAAGAAAAAAAAAACACGAGTAGACGCATTATATCCATTGACACACAAATCATTTCACCTCTTATTGGCCCATTCATGCCTAGATCTTGAACATCACTATGATACCATTTTGTAACACACCTGACCCCCTTAAGCTTCATTAGGCCGGTGGGGTGTCCTAAATTAATATTCTTAACCGTCCTTCTAAAACTAACTCTGAGATAATAACACTATTCATCTATTCAAGAGATTTCTAATGACTATAGCCACACCAAATCCGAGCACACATTAGCAAGATGTGGCCTCCTAAATATTTCCTAGGTCTTATCCCACCAAATCTACCTTAGATCCACGTGGCATCCTTGTGGTTTTTTAGTACATGTGTCATTTGACATGTATTAGCTTTCATAAGGGTTTAAAACATCAACCTTGAACCAACTTCCAAGCCTTCAAACTCAGTCTTCAAAATTCTATAGTCTGCATTACTATCATATTCTCTCTATTGGGATATCTTCGTCGAAGTGATGAATCAAACTTAAAAAAAATGTTCTTGAACCTGGTAATCAATTTAGATAACTCAAAAAACCATCCAATCATCTAGAAGCTCAATGTCGGATACATTGTTGGACTATCATTATCGGAATGATTATCAAGCCAAACATATCGATATTTCTGAAGGACATGTCCTGCAATAATGTCGATCTCCTGCCATCAGACTTTACCCAATGGGTAGAGTATTCCCTCATGTGTTCTCTTGCAATCCTATCAGGATCACTTCTTTGTAAAGGTATTCTAGACTAGATCTTCGAAAAAATCCCTCCTAACCCTTGATCTCCAATGGACTCTCAAGATATAAACTTAATGCTTGAAGGATGGTGCAAATTCATCCTTGAAACTTGGTTAATATCTTTTGAGGCTTACAATTTTGGTCCCACTTATACCTAGATACTACGTGTCAATCCTTGACTCATCAATCCTTATTGATTTGTCCCAATAGTGGGTCTCCATCTTTGATCCAACTGACATGGCACTTAAATCACCATTTTCTGACGTGACATTATTTTCCATACCTATCCCTTTTGATGGAACATTCCCATCTAATAGATCAAATGGTGGGGATCACACCTTATCAAAAACATAGATAAATGGTTTTCAATATTCACACTCTTTAACAGGGTTACCAGTTTTCGATAGATCTAATGACTGGGATTTGTTTGATCCAATGGCCCAAATCCTTTTGGGCTTAAAGGTGCATGATATTTAGCTCTGTTGTACTAGCCCTTTCAAAAACAAAAAATCATCTTGAATTTAACAATAGGAGCACAGTTGTCCCTTCTCTTACCTCCCGATATGAGTTACATTTCATTATGACTGCAAAGGTGTCCCAACCGTCCACCCCTTTTTACTGATGAAAGGGCCTACCTTTCTTTGCAAGGGTGACACACAGAAAAATCCTTCTGCTTAGGGAGAGAGAGGAGATGATAATTTGCGATAAATGTGGTGGTCGTTTTTACCTTTAGTTGCTTTCTTCTACATTAGTTTCGGCATTCTTTGGATGATCTATAAATGGTGGAACAAACTATCCATGTCTACGTGTCACATGTAGCTCCATCATTTCTATTACCACTTTACATCATGATTTATCCTTAGTAATCTACCAACTACCACCATCTTTGATACCTTGGTGTGTTGTATGCTTCATCACCTTTAAGTTGGTTTTCACCCTATTGCATGGACCAGAAAGGACCATGAGTTTGCACCAGAAAGGCCCTACTTTGACTTTACTTTATGAAACATGAATAGGACTTTTGGACCAAACTGAAGCACTGGTAATAAACAAACACCTTATAACTAATAGGAATGGAAAATACTCCTAGGGTATTCCACATTAGAAAATACAAAACATATAGTAGCCGCCTCGTGTGCTACAACCTATTAAACTTACCACCAACTTAACTTATGTCATGATTAGATGTGTGGCCAAAGGGATTGAAATCCATTCAGTAATATCTATGTTAGAAAATGAAATAAGTTTCCACTCCAAGGTTCCATCATGGTTTTATAATGAAGGGACTAAACAGAGACAACTATCCATTTTCATGAATTCCTCTGACCCTTGACGCAGTTCTTCTAACCAAACCTAACCATTATTAGTTATGAATTTAAATATTTTCAAGGAAGACCCCATATTCCTGAGTGAATAAACTTATTCACTCAAGTCTCTCTAAAATCAGAGGTTTTACCACAGTATTACAAATACATTATGTATGCATTCAACAAACATAACTAGCTTGAAAACTTGACCATCATAAAGGAATTTCAAAATATCCATTCATGTCATTCATGATTCTCTACCCGTGAACATTTAAAATTTTTGAAATTCAATAAAATGCATATTTCATAGATTTAGTATACCTTAAATCATACAAAGCATAAGTTAGAGACTTATATTTTCACAACTTCTAGCCAAACCCACTGACTAAGGGTGATCACTTTACCACCCAACCATAGGCTTTGTTGCACCAAGTTTTCTACAACAGGTCACCCCTATACCAGACCATGATACTACCAAGGAACTCAGGCTCTTAAGAGGAAATTAGGTTGAGCATGAATGGAACTCTCCTCCATAGTAGTAAAAAATGGATATTTCCATTTTTATCCACCAAGCTAGGGCCTCCATGAGTTTTTCTCAGTAGCCTTCTCAGTTGGATAACCAATGAAAATGGAGTCCCTTCTCTACTACACAGTCCCTTGATTCCCTCCCCTCTCAGTGTATGTTTTCATGTCCAGAAAGAACTAGTATCATGGTGATGTGTCTAGGTTGGATTAGGGTCATTCTCTACTTGAAATTCAACAATGAGTTCTATACTCACAAAAATATATCTTCCCTTATTTTCTCTACTTCCCCATATTTTTCATTCTCTAGAAGATTCATGACTTCTCCTTCCGTGTGTCAAATTAGCTCATGCTTAAATCCTTTAAAAACTAGGTGGGTACTTTTTTGTACCTTATATGATAGTCCCAATCCATCATAGCCAGTCGCTCATACTTCCATTCATTACTAGTGGTTGGTTTCCCAACTACCATCTCTCTACATTAGTTAATTTTGAAAAGGGAAAAGAGGGAAATATCTTTAAATATGATATTTGGAAAAAATGGAAACACAAACACAAATGCATATACATAGTTTCAACATATCCATTCTAGTGTCACAATGGACGAATATTTCTATCACAACTCATGGTGACATTAGGTCATAGTTATATTTATAGACTTGGGGGAAAACAAGGTGTTACGAGAAATATGGAAAATTTGTAGGTGTATACTAATTAGCTAAATATGATCACTTCATTGGGATATCATAAAAATCCAAGGCCAATCAAGTTGTTGATAGGTTTGCCAAAAATATCTACAGACTCCATGATTTTCCCAAGGTTTTTTTCAGGATAGGGATCCCAAATTTACCAGTAATTTTCAGAAGGAATTGTTCCATCAATTTTGGAACACCTTAACCATGAGTACTTCTTACCATCCATAAACATATGGGTAGAATGAAGTGGTAAATAAATCCCTTTAAAGTTACCTAAGAAATTTTTTGAATGATCGTCAGTCACGATGGCACAATTGGTTGCATCTGGCATAATGGTGGTGTAATACCGCATATCACATTTCAACAAAAATAACTCCCTTTGAGGATTTATACATCTATCCTCTCCCATTGGTAAAATATTATTTTTTCACAAATTTCAGTAACCTATGGTAAAATATTACCTAGTTGATTTTGATGAAATCCTTTGTATCTTCAAGACCCATCTTGAGTAGTCAAGGAATCGAATCAAACAACAAGTATAGAAAAAAAGACATGATCTTGAATTTGAGGTAGAAGACTGGGTGTTCATCCATCTCTAGATATACAAACATTAATCACTCAAAAAATACGAGAACCATAAGCTTGCGCCCAATTTATATGGCCTCTATAAAATATGTAAGAGGATAGGCCACGTATCATATTCCCTTGATATACCCAAGAAGAAGATGTTGCATGATTCTTTTCATATTTCATGTTTGAAGAAAAACTTGGTCCCAACAACAAATGTACAGACATAACTACCCTTACTAGATGAAGAGGGGAATTTAGTTATGTCCGAGCCCGAGTGCATTTTAGAAGCCATAACCAAAATATTTTGTTCTATAATTGTCAATTAGTATCTTATTAAGTGGAGGAACCTTCACGAAGATGAAGCTACATGGGAAAATAAATAATTTCAATAAAAATATCCTTTGTTACCAATGCTTGGTGAATGAATCATTTTAGAGAAGTGATGACTTGTAATATAACAAATAATTAACTGTCAATTAATACTTAATAGTTAATAATTAGTAGCCGAGGGTTACATATTTGGTCATGTCACTCTGCCTTTGATTGTATATAAGGATGACCAATTCTCATTGTAAATATGTACTGGAATAAAATATTACTATACATACATTAAAGTTGTTATTGTATATTCTTTAGTTACATATGCACTTCATCATAAAGCTTCCTTAGTATCACTATTTGAAAGTGCTCTATTATTGAATTGATGATTAAGTTGTAGACATATTCACACATACTCTTAAATAAGTGAAGTTTTGAAATGCACCTAAGGAGGATAATATGGGGAATCTAGGGTGGTACCTAAGGGGATAATAAATGTAATGTGGCCATACTTATGGAATAGGCCCACTTGATAGTTGATGAGTAATAAATATGCCCACTAGGTAATTAAAAGAAAATAATGAAATGATAAGGGCTAGTTAGAACAGACCCCTAAGAATAGTCATGAGAAACTGTTTACACAATTATGAAATGTCACGTCCACTCTATATTTATATTTTCTCATGAGTATTGTTAGGATTCTATGCCAACTACTCCTTATTGTTATATTATTTTATTTTAATTATCTAGTGGGATTATTTATTACCCATCAACTACCAAGTGGGCCTATTGCATAATTATGGCCACATTACATTTATTATTCCCTTAGGTAACGCCCTAGGTACCTCAAGCCATCCTCCCTAGGTAAAATACAATGTTTCCTAAGTTTTGGTCTATGTTAAGAATCCAAGAAGTTGTCATTAAGAGGGGATAGGTTATAGTGCCTCATTCCTTATTCTATTGTGTCATCTTTGCAAACCCTTCAATCATATCACAAGTTTTTCTTAAGAGGGGATGTTTTGATATTTATGCACTTTAAAGTAGTTAATTATTCTCAACTTGGTCCAATATGTGTTTAGGAAAAGTTTCTTTCTTTAACGTACTTCCATAAATATCTAATTCAATGGTTAGAATTGTCTTGTAGGCATAAAATGATTTTATAGAAAAAAATTCCTCACTTCATGCATGTTTCTTGGATGACCTTCCATTTCCCTATGCAGACTTGAAGTCCCCTTTTTTTCACTCCAGAGAAAAAAATACACATTTTTGTACATATACGCGCCCTGCCAGTTAGACAACAAGCGTATACGTAGGTTGCTCCATTGCAACCCACGTACATCAGGTTTGGTGTTAAAAAATTAAAAATTATGTCAAGTTTACATGCCATGTCATGTGATCCATGATCCTTGACCTTCCATACACTGTAAATTCTCCGACTCAACCCTTCATTTCCATTTGGAGGCTATAAATTGAGCCATATCCAAGCCTAATAAGAGAGACAACTTTGAGAGAAAAGACACTCTGGAGAAATTTTACTTCATATTGAGTCTGCATACCTTTTTCCTTGAAAGTTTGAACTACTTGTGTTAATCCCCCAATATCTTCCTATTTTGTGATGGAGAACCTCATTAAATCCTACATGTGAGATTGCCTTTGCGGAGGATTGAAGTGGTGGAGGCCCAACTGGAGGGACTTAGTTTCTTGGTTCTGATATGTGTTGTTACATAAGTTTGTCACCTATGTATTTCTATTGATTACTTTAATAGAAATAATATTTTCTCATCCAATTGATATCTTGCAAATATTTGAATTACTTTCCATGGGAGTATTTGTCATGTATGTCAATGGATTATGCTAAATTTATATGCTGACAATATATATTATCACCATATGTTTGTGTATCTTGGTTGTTGAGGACAAGTTGTAGGTATAAATCTTTGGGTCACGTGCTCAACTGTTGTCTTGTTCAAGCATCCGGACGAGGTAGGATTCTATCCATGTCTTGTTATCATTTCATTTATATAACATACTTGAGATTAGAGTTGATTTATGGGTGTCATTCTGTCTATTGTGGTTTAACCCTAGCCATAGAGATATTTTCCTCGTAACAAGTGATCTCACAATTCATATTCTCCTAGATACTAATGGCACTCTATATGTGGTATAACACCCAATTTTTCTATGATGTATATTTAAAAATCACAAGGTCTTTTGTTGATGATTGATTGTGAGAGATGTTCATGTAATATATTTTCTTTGTAAATTAATATATTTCCTCAAGTGGCAATCTTGGATGGGGCCATGGGATATTTCCCCCATTGAGGGTTTTAACCATGCAAATAATGTTATACTAATATTTGATCTTTGTGTGAGTAGTTTCCTTAAGGTGTTCAATCTGTGTGGATATACCATGTTTTTTTGTACACTTTACTTTTAATTATGAGATGGTGTATTATAAAATAGTTATGGATTTTCTTGATTTTATTACAATTATCGCTAGATATACTATAACCCTAGACTTCACAACTATATAGAATCATTGGGATAAAAATAATTTCAAAAGGAATATTCACTTTTTCCCTAACCTAGAACTCGGTTGTCTAAAATTATTTTCAAGACCAAACAAATCTTTATAGTTTCTGGTAATCCTTCTTTCAACACTATAGTTCATGTTTACCATAATAATTTTGCATGTCAATTCCATGATATTTATATGAAGTGACTTCTTCCAAGTTGTTGTTATTGTGACCAAACTTTGG
Organism: Picea mariana; assembly: GCA_032191745.1. Taxonomy (NCBI): domain Eukaryota; kingdom Viridiplantae; phylum Streptophyta; class Pinopsida; order Pinales; family Pinaceae; genus Picea; species Picea mariana. The sequence continues at coordinate 8,259 of JASDQU010298094.1, forward strand.
GCATGTGACATGTCTAGACTCGATTATCATTATCTTTATTTTATTAGTATTCAATTTCATCTAAGAGTTAATGAAAAAATATTTAAGAATTTCAAGTTTCTTTTTCAAGATCAAAACAACTCCTTGATAAACAACAATGTCATTTTCATATAGGAGAATAATAACTATTCAAGTGAGGTATATGCCTACACACCCTACTTCCTCTAGGAAATCTTCTAAGTTGACTATATAAATAAAAAAAAAAGTGTAGGGAATAAAGGACATCCTTGATTTACACCTAGATTATAATTAATTTATTATAAACAACCCTTATTTGTTTTAAATTTTCCAATGACTCTTTTATATAGCCTTATCATTGTAGTTGTGAACTCAAAGGGGTTCCCGATATCTTCTAGTTCATTCCAAAGATTATTCAAGGAACTGTATCAAAGGCTTTCATGAAGTCAATATAGAAACATAGGAGTTTGTATATATCACACTAAGATAAAGTAAATGATATAAACTTGAGTAATAACTTTATAAATCACATATTCTTTAGATATCTAAACATTGTGAAGTCTAGCCACAATTTAATCTTATTTTCAAAAATTTTACAATGCAACTTAGTTGTAAGAGGATTAATCATAATGGTCCTATAATTTCCGGGGTTATTTTATACCACTTTTAAAAATAGGAAGAATAAGGCTCTCTATTTAGATCTTAATAAAGCATCACTTAATAGATAAATTGAAAAGGCTGTGGGTGTGAGGAATAAGAATAAAGTTACCAATTTTTAGAATATATGTCTAATAATACTTCATGTCTTTAGTTTTTCCCTTAGAAATATTATTAAACCTAAAATCAGTTTCCTTAATAGTGAAACTATCATGTATCATTAAAATCATTTGATCGTTATTCAAAAAATTAGGGGATGCATAAATCTTTGTAAGGTATGGGTTCCAATCTCTTATAGAAATCTTGCTTTACTTGTTAGATTTCCAAGTTAAGATGAATCTCCAATTTTTTTAGGTTATTAATTATAAATATTAAAGAGTTTATCTTAGTTTCTATTTGCACATTGTCACTTATTTATTTTAACAAAAGTCATGTATACTTTTATTTCCACATCCTTTTGGGGTTAATTTAAGGTGTTACCAATATTGTTTATAGTTGTCTTGCACTCTATCTTACTGAAGGTTGGTTTGGTAGTGCTTATTTTTAAGAGATGTAATGAAAGTGTACTTGTTATGCACCAAAGATAAGTGACTTAACACCTCAAAAATGAGAGATAAGAATGAATTTGAATCCTCTTCCAGGGGGAAACCTCCTTCTACGATATAACAGATGTAAGAGATGAGATGATTTTTAAAAAAGTGAAAAATTACAATTAAAGGGTATAGCCGACAACACTAATATAATAATATAAATGCAATAACACAATATCTAGGGACTTATGTAAGGATTAAAATGCCCCTCCCCTTCAAACATTTTTTTCCCTCAACACTTGATTAGTGTATGGTTCCACATGAACAAATCATATTCATAGGTCACCTCTTCTACTAGTAGGTTCTTCCACTTGATGAGTTACTCAATAATTGCTCAATTTATCAGTTGATTGAACCTTGTTTCAAGGATTATTTCCTATCCAAGTATGGCCTTACCTTCTTCTAGTAAAATAGTTTGAATTAGGATCTTGTTTCCAATTATCTTCTTTAAGAAAAAAACATGGAAGACTTGATGTTCATGTGAAGATGGAGCCAACTCCAATTTGCAATCCATACTTCTAATTCTGTACAAAACCTTAAAGGGACCATATTACTTAGGTTCTAATTTATTTCTCTTATTTTGTTTCTTAAGGGACATCTTCTTGTATGGATTTATCCTTAGAAATAGCCAATCCCCCACTTCAAATTTCATTTCACCATGATGTCGATCTACTTGTTGTTTCATCCTATTTTCTTATATGACCAAGTTGTCCTTCAATTGTTTGAGAAACTCTAGTTTTTTCTCTATGTGGTCCTCCACTTATTGAACTTTCACTTTCTCTCAAGGGATATGTGATGTATGGAGGATGATTTTGATAAAGTTCCATAAATGGGAGATTTTTGATGAAGTATGGAAGTATGTGTTGTATCACCATTATGAAAAGGGAAACCACTTAATCCATTGTTTAGATTTATTAGATGAAAATAAATGAAGATAGACTTCTATACATTTATTCACAATATCATTTTCCCCATTATATTGAGGATGGTAATAGGAGTTGTGAGCCAATTGATTATCCAACCAAGAAAATATTTTTGTCCAAAAATTACCAATGAAAATTGGATCTCTATCACTTACAATAATCTTGGGGATTCCATGTAGCTTCTAAATTGTTTCTATGAATGTTGTATCTATTGTACTTTCTTTAAAAGAATGATAAATAGATAAAAAATGGGAATAACTTGTGAGTCATTCCACCACTACCATGATGGATTATTTCCTTCAGAATTTGGTAGACATGTAACAAAATCCATTAAGACCCCTTACCAACATTGACCTACTATGGATAATGATTGTAAGAAACATTGGGTATTGATTATCTCTCCATTATTCTATTGGTAAACCAAACATTCAACCACAAAATTTTAAACATAATTTTTAAGACCTTCCCAGAAAAAATAATTCTTGATCCTATGGTAAGTTTTCAAGAACCCTGAATTTCCTCCTATAGGAGAAGTGTCAATTTCCAAAAGTACCTTCTATTGTAAATTCTTAAATAAATATAGGAGATCCTAATACCATAGTGAATCATTCTTCCATGCAAATTTGTCTAATGCATTTGGGTCCTCTTATAGTTGTTGAATGACCTTGCATATCTTTCGATCTTGCTTCCATTCTATCCTTTCTTCTTCCACCCAGTCAAATTGTTGAACACAAATTGCACAGAGTAAGCCCTTTGTGTCTTATTCTTTCCTTAAAAGTGCATCTACCACCATATTTTGTTATCATTTTTTGTAGATAATTTCAAATTCATAACTTGGCATATTTTTAACTGATTTTTTTTCTCTTATGAATATAATTATTGTTCCAAGAAGCAATTCAAAATTTTCATGATTCGTGTTTACCTTGAATTCTATACCTACTAGGTAACAATGTCATTTCTTAATTGCATGCATTATGGCCAACACTTACTTTTCATAAATGGCTTTGAGTAAGTTTTTTTATTTAATTTGGTGGCTTTCAAAGGCAATTCAAAGGCAAGGGGCCTTCCTTCTTGAATCAAAATTGAACCAATGCCATGCCTTGAGGCATCACACTCCATAATAAAGGTTTTTGTGAAGTCATACATATATAGGATTGGAATTGTACATACAACATCCTTAAGTTTTTTAAAATCTTTGGTTTTCTCTTGAGTCCAACAAACTTGCAGTAATAGCCCATATGTTATAAAGTTGGTTTGGATAGTTGATTTTCATTGATGTTAGCCCTTGGAGAGTGATATTGTAGATTGATTTCAACCCTCATAAATGTATGTCAAACCTTGAGTATGTCTGGTAGCACATTTTGGTAGCTCCAGAGGTATGGATAAGGAACCCAACTTTGTTTGAGGAATAATGTAATGAAGTGATGCACGAGCATCGCCAACAAGAAAACGTGGAGGGACAACTCAGCACCATAATGTGCCTTTTGAATTATTTTGGAATCTTAAACATTAGCGTTTCTTGTCAATCTTTTTGGAACTGATTGAAAAACTCAAGAAGATTAAACGCTTGGAGTTGAATTATCATGAGTGATCTGGGTGTTTCACTCCTAGATTTTAATGTGATGGAAATTAAGTAGAAGTTAGTTTTTTTTATCAAGTAGATGAATAGTCAGAGGGAACCCTAGGATCCCTCTAGGATAAATAGAGGTTGTGTATGCCCGAATGAGGCTGCTGCAAATTAGTAGGAGATTGTTGAGATTTAGTTGTTGTTGAATTTTTAGTTCTTGTTTTATCATAACTGTAGCCATTTATATTTGAATGAATATAAAAGAGGAAAATTGATCCAAATGCATGGTGCCACTATTGTTTACAATTCCCTGTTATTTTATTTTCATGAATGAATGAGTTATGTGGTTGAGTATATGAAACTGTGAAGTGTTTGAGTAAGTTTTGATTGTTTCTCTTTGTTGGTTTCATGCATTGTGTGCATACAGTCCGCAAGGAGTGCGTTGACAAAGTCTTCTTCGACTCATAAGCTTAGAAGAGATGGTGAAAATTTCATTTGCAAGGAGTGCAAAGAGACTACTGCAAGGAGTGCATAGTCTCTCGCAAGAAGCTAAGTCTTGCGTAAGATTCTACTACAAGGAATGCACAAAACCAAAGTTCGACTAAGTGTTGAAGTAATCTTCTAAGGATTCGAAGGGTCTGAGAGATAAATCTCAGGAGATATAACAGCGAGAAATATTCAAAGGGAGTGAAGCTCTGAAGGTTTCACAAACCATCGGCTAAGATCCATCAAGGAGGGAGTGGGATCATTCCAGATTGTTGGATTTGGGAAAGGCATGGGGATTTTAAGTCTCTGTGTGCACATAGGAAGGAGTATTCATCAAAGTCCTAAAGAGACCAGAGACCTTCCATCATCCAGAGGGACAGGTGGCAAAAGATCCATAACTCTGGGGTGAAAGTACTTCAGAAGTTTTGTGGATAAGTGTTGGGCCCACGATATGGTTAATTTAAGGATAATGATTAGATCCTTTTTGGCCAATATTGTATGTGCATTTTCTTGTTTTGAAGAGTTTTGAAGGGTTTTTGTATTAAATCGCCGTGTCTCATACCAGGTACGTATGATTGATGTTTTATGATGGTTTTAAGTATAATTCAACATGTTTTAATGATTCCAGAAAACTAATTTGTGTTCTCTGTGTCACAGGGAAAAATCGCAGGTCGTTTTTGCATCCGACAATCCGTCTAGTACACCATAAGACACTCTGTCTGGTACTCCATCCAACACTCTGTCCTACACTAAAAACGTGGGCGAGTTGGCAGTTATCATATCAGTGGCTAGCGATCGGCAAATTAGAGACATGGGTTTTTCTTTTGCTCGTGGCCTCCAGCTATTGAGCTTCTGACAACTTGGATTGGGTTGTTATGTTGAGCATTTATTGTCTCGCTTTGTTTCTAGAACCCATCGGTGGTTAAGATGCATTAAAAGTGATTCACCCTTTTTAGAGGAGGTCTACCCTTCCAGTGGTCGACCTCTCATCATGTAAACTCTATAAATACCACAACAATGGTCAAACAAATAGTTCGGAGAGTGGAAGGATAGTTAAGCTCTGTTTTTCCATTTCAAGACATTTTTCTCTAAAACTGTGTTTTTAATTTTAATGTTGAAATTGTGTTGCTTGAGCTCATGATTCATTGTTAAGGAGTAGACACGACCTACTGAGGGGCCCACCAGTGGTCTGGGTGAATATTTAGTCGATTAGTTTATGAATTCATATAGTGTAATATGTTGATACTGAGAGGGGGGTGAATCAGTATCAAGTACAATTTAAAACTTTTTTCAACTTATACTTAAACCATTCAATTATATCCAATGAGCAATGAAAAATAGTATAAGAGTTACACCAATACACCACAATACACCATGCACAATATATGAGAAATAATCAATAGTTATTGTTCAAGGGAAGTAATGATTTCCAAAGGTAGCTATAACTTCCAAATGTAAAGGGAGGGATAAACCTCCAAGAGGAAGATACAATCCTCCAATATCAAGAGAGAGTTGAAATCTCCATCCTTGCCCCTTCCTTCCACCCAAGAATATAT
>JASDQU010298095.1:1779-14034 GCA_032191745.1 Picea mariana
AAAAGTAAAGTTACATTTCCTATTTATTTTATGGAATATCATTTAATGTTACTTATCTATTTTCTGGAACTATCTATGACATCACTAAAAGTGTGGCAGTATTGTCATCATTAATTCTCTACATTGCCTTCCAAGTTAAGGTTGATGTGTTTGTTTTACATTGAAATAGGGAACCTATTTCTTCAAAGCTATTATTTGAATTCTTGCCATTCTTGATTTCAATGATTTGAATTATGTTGTTATTTCCTTTGTTTTGAACCATCCATAGCATGCCCAAGAACCTAGAGTTACTATCATCTTAGACTCTTTCTTAAACTAGATTTATAGAGCATTTTTCCTCTTCCAATATATTTTTTGAATTCTTGTTGCACTTGAATTGTGCCCTTGTTTCAATATGGTTTTTTTGTCATCCTTTTTTGGAACTTAATATCCAATAATGTGTCCTTGAATCCTTAGTGATTTATGTAGCTTTTAAGTTCATGTGTTCACTATTGGTTGCAATAGTGAAGAGCTATAAATTTGTGGAGCATCTACTTTTCTTTTTAAGAGGTATGAAATGAAATACTCAAGAGGGATCAATTAAATAATGATTAAAAAGAAAAAAAAATGACCATGATATAAATATATAGAGATAATTATCTTAAAAATTCTACAATGACATGCATTTTTTCTAGTGTAACAAACCAAATATTTTGAAGTATTTTTAAATCTTTAAAATTCAAGAATATGATATTTGAACATATGTTTTGAGAATGATAAAGTGATATTTTATAGTCATCTTTATTAATGTTAAGTTGATATTTTAGATATATTAATTTCTTTATTAAACATAAAATTGATTGGAAATATGATATTTTATTTAACATATTTTTAATAAAATATGTAGTTAATTTATTATTGTCAATTGAAATGTAATTTTTTCCAAAATTTTTCATCATGAAAAAGTTGGATGAGCATATACCATTTTAATTGTACAATCAGCCTTTCAAATTTGATCACTATAACACCATAAAAGCCATAAAAGTAAAGAAATTAGAGCAAATACAGTATAGATTACAAATTAAACTGTTATTTTTATATAAATAATTATGTAAAAAAGATCCTTATAAATGATTTTTTTCTATTTATGCGTTTTTTTCCATTCTAAATGGGTTGACATTTATCATTTATGGTTTGGGTAAACAAACTCAGTCTCTCACTCTCTGACCAGTTTCATTATCCCTGTAGCTGCACGAACAGGAGAGCATCGCACCTACCTAATTTCCGAGTCTATTTGTGTAGCAAGCATTCCTTTTTGGTCAGTAATTTGATGAAATGAACATGGATTTCTAAGTCCATTCTCATTTGAACCGCTCCATACCTTAATCAAAAGTTGTAATTCCAATCAAAAGTCTTTCCAATTTTTTTTTGAAGAAAATCTACAAAAGTAGCATCTATTTATATACAAATAACTTTTTCCAAAAACGAATTGGAAATAACAAGTATTAAAAAGAATTGCCCATGCAGCTGAGTTTAACCCGTTTGTAGATTCGGATTATCGTAACTTTGTGGCTGCCATTCCTATCATCTGAATTTACAATTGGGTTAAGGATGGACCGTTGAGCATAGGTAATCTGCTCGAACCTGGAGTTTTTGTTACCTGTAAACTGCTCTTCTCTGTCTGAAAATATCCACCACAACGCACCTTAATACACCACCTGCCTTCCTACACGGGACCTGCTTTCTGCGGTTGATATTCCTGTGGCGACCTCTTACCTGAAGGCTCTTGCATTGGCTGAGAGAGGGTTGATTGAACAATTCAAAAGGTTTATGGACAACCCCAAATCCATGGAGATGTGGATTTGAAAAGATTGAAAAGCCCTAATCAAAGGAAATATATCTCATTATTTTTGTGGTCGAGGTTGTTTTTCTTTTTTCTTTGAAAATAAGGAGGACAAAGATTTAATATTTCAAAATAGACCTTATTTCTTTATGTCTAGGGGCATGTATTTCAATAGATGGATGTTCGACTTAGACTTTGAGGTAGGTATACCATTAGTGGTCTTTCAATGTTGGGGTGATGACGCCTTAACAACAATTGGTAATGTCTTAAGAAAATATATCAACAAATCCGGCCCAAAAAGAGGAATGTTTTTTTGTGCCAGGATCTATGTGGCAGTAGATCTTGAGAAAGGTCTCACTGGGGTCATCAATCTATCTTTGAACCATTGGATGTGATGCACGAGCATCAATCCCCCCCAAGTCAAATTCAATTTTAGACCTTCCAGAAGGTGGACGTGGCCCTAAGGACGATATTTCCTCTATATTTGATTGAATTTGTTTGTAACTGTTGTGTTAAACAAATTTTGAGGGATTGGTGAGTGATATTAGCAAAATGTTGAGGATAGATCGGATATGATTTCATGATCCAATCCTTGTATGTTTTCTATTTATTGTAAGCTTGTGCGCTTGGTAAGAAGGCCCCTGCACAATGTAATATCCAGGGTCGAGTGTGTGATCAGGCCCTTTGAGGCTGTATGGGATGTAATCGAGCTCAATCTGTAATATAAGCCTGTGTATCATTTATATATCTCAGTGTGTTTATGTTATGAGTTTTGTGTGAATTGGGATCCAGATGTGTGCACTCACTAGAGGAGAGATTGATCGTCGAGATTGATCGTCGATCATGGAATAGATCAACGACAATCCCACAGTCAAATGATATCGTGTAACTCCCCTGACTATCATTGTATCATCTGGGCTTGGATGAGATTGATGGTTATATTTCATTTAGGGCCAAGAAGGAGTGAGGGTGTTAACAGAGAGGTGACCCCCGAAATTATATATGTTGTGGATTTACATTCCACATGTCGAGAGGAGGATCATTTTGGCCCCCACTAGATTTGGGATTGCGGAAAGGCCTTTGGTCCTCGAAAAGCATCAAAGTCATCCATTGTCAATGACTAATTTAGTCGTGACTGTCGATCTTGATAAGCGATTAAGCACTTGTTGGCTTAGCACTTAATCACCGCCTATAGTCTTATGGAACCTATGAGTGAAGGTGACGTTGTTGTGATGATATGGACATTGTTACAGTCGATTATGTGGGTTCATAATCCACAGTTCCCTACACCAGGATCATTGGAAACTGGAAATGAAGGACCCCCATATTTTGTTTTCATTAAGTGGTATCAAAGCAAGGAAAAATTTCCTACGTGATGGAGAATGGAAAACAACTTCCAGCTGCGGTTGGGTAGAAGTTGTTGGGAAATTCCACAATTGTGATTGTGGGTAGAATTGTCCAAGAGAGTGAGCAACATACAACAACCATAGGAGCAAAGGAAGCTTGAAAGGTTCCAAAGGAAGTGAACCTGTGATACCAAAAGGTCGAGCGAGAGGAGGAGAGTCGATGAGGTGTTAGTGGAGGCTTCATTGCAGCTCACTGTTGAGCATAAGGACAAGTTCAGTGATACATGAAGAGGAAGGAGACGATTTGAAGCAATAGGGGACACATGATCAAGAGATCATGGAAATTTTGTACCCCAGGAGTTTGATGCAGGAGCATCAACCCCCCCCCAAGTCAAATTCAATTTCAGACCTTCCAAAAGGTGGGCGTGGCCTTGAGGACAATATTTCCTCTATATTTGATTGAATTTGTTTGTAACTGTTGTGTTAAATAGATTTTAAGGGATTGGTGAGTGATATTAGCAAACTATTGAGTATAGATCAGATCTGATTTCATGATTCGATTCTTGTATGTTTTCTATTTATTGTAAGACTCTGCGCTTAGTAAGAAGGCCCCTGCACAATGTAATATTAGGCGTCGAGTGTGTGATGAGGCCCTCTAAGGCATAAATGATTTTAGGGGATAAATTTCACAAATGGGCTAATTTTCCATGTTTTTTCCCAAAAAAAGATTTGCCAATTTCCATTTTTTCTAAAAACGATTCGCCCAAATTCCATATAATAAAATTATTTTACCTTAAAAATCACCAAAATTTTATAGAAACTTTAATCCCTAGAAATTTGAATATTTTTACAAAACTATCGCCAAACATTTTACATTTTGCATAATAGGGACTAGTAAGATTAGCCCATGTTTCTACATTTTAATATAAATTTCCATCCTTAAAATCATCCCTGCTCTAAGGCCATATGGGTTGTAATCGAGCTCGATTTTTAATATAAGTCTATGTATTGTTTGTATATCTTGGCGTGTTTATGTTATGAGTTTTGTGTGAATTGAGATCAAGATGTGCACACTCACTAGAGGAGAGATTGATTGTTGATCATGGAACAAATTGATGACAATCCCATAGTCAAACGATATTGTGTAACTCCCCCGACTATTGTTGTATCATCTGGGCTTGGATGAGATCGATGGTTATATTTCATTCAGGCCAAGAAGGAGCGAGGGTGTTAACATAAAGGCGACCCTCAAAATGATATACATTGTGGATTGGAATTCCACATGTTGAGAGGAGGATCATTTTGCCCCCCACTAGCTTTGGGATTGTGGAAAAGCCTTTGGCCCCTGAAAATCATCAGAGCCATCCATTGTCAACGACTAATTAAGTTGTGACTGTCGATCTTGATAGGTGATTAAGCGCTTGTTGGCTTACTGCTTAGTCATTTCCTATGGTCTTATGGAACCTATGAGTGAAGGTGACGTTGTTGTGATGATATGGACACTGTTACATTCCATTATGTGGGTCCACAACCCACAAGTTTTGGGATCAGGATCATTGGAAAATGAAAACAAAGGACCCCTAGATTTTGTTTTCATCGGGATGCATAAACAAAATTTGGACTACGAAAAACTAAGTGAAAGACCTGTCATGACTATGGGCATTTTTCAAATGATTACAAGCATGCAACAATTGCTTAGGGCCCTCCCAAAAAATACAATCAATGGCTCCATGTCAAAATACATGCAAGGACAAAGAACCTTGATCCCTCCACCTCTAATATTGTTGGAAATAAGATCGTTGGCTCTTCTGATAATGCAGCCCCCCCTTGTAAGGTAACATCATTTGGTAATGTAGCCTCATCTGGTAACGTAATTTCTCATTCTACAAATAAGTATGATGTGTTATCCAAACACAATTTTGACCCTCCTCCTCTCTCTTTTGAGAAAAAACCTCATATGCATGGAGAGAAGTCATTAGTGATCAAGAAGCCTAAAAATAATCCCACTCTTCTTAGATATCTCTTTATAGATTCTCATTCCATTGATCCTGACTTGTCATAGCCCTCAAATTACCCTTTGAAATTAGATCCTCTTCCCAAGAAATCCATTCAACCATCAAGTGAATAATGACTAGGAAAAAGGATCAACAACAAATAAAAGAAGATATCAAAGATTCAGAAGAAGAACGCCTTCCAAAAAAACTAAGAAGGAATCCATCTAAAGAAAAAATAGAAGAGGTAGAAATGAAAGTACCTATGGACCAAGAGTTAAAATCATATCTATCGAAAGTCTAGGAATGCAGATGTCATCAGGTTCCCGTGGTGGCAACACCAACCCTTCATCGGTTAAATAATGAAAGCTATCTCTTAGAATTGTAGGGGACTATGAAATAACTCTAAAATGGAAGCACTAAAGGATCGCATCAGATCTAAAAAATTGGTAGTAGGATTCTCATCTAAGAGACTAAACTATAGGGAAAAAAATAAAAGAAATAGGTAGCAAGAAATGGAAGATTAGTCAAGTAATTATAACAAGTTCTCAAGGGGCATTTGGAGATCTCTTCACTCTTTGGGACTCTATCATGTTCATGGTTCTTCACCATTGTATTTCACATCATTGGATATTAGTATCATCGGTTCATAAAGACTATGGGAAACAAATTCAAATTTTCAATTTGTATGCTTTGATCTAGTATGGAGATGAAACCTCTTTTTGGCGATCTCTAACAGAAATGAAAGAGCATGGATATGACAAGCTCATTATTGTAGCTGGACATTTCAATATGATCTTGTCAAACAAGGAAAATAGGCATGGAAACATAGTAAGGTACCCATTCAAACAAAAAAATGGAAGATATGATAGCAAATTAGGACTTAGTGGATATAGAGAAAAAAATTGAAGATTTGATAGCAAATTAGGACTTAGTGGATATAAAGCCAAGAGGGGAAAATACACCTAGTTCATTTGGAGAGTAGAACCGGGACATGTAGAAGAAAAAATCAATAGATTTCTAATTCACAGTTATTTCATGTTAGAAAATTTTTCAATCTCCTCTTAGATTATATCCAATGGGGTTTCTTATCATAAACCACTCTCGTTATTTTTTCAGGAGTGGGAAAATATTTGACCCATTGGTCTGGATTGTATAGAGAGTGAAATGAAAGTGAAAAAAAATGAATGGAAACACACACACACATCAATATTGCAGAGATCACAGTAATATAGTGAGAAGCAAATTCTATTAATAAATGAAATAGGAAAAGATTATGAAATGCAAAGAAATACAAACTCATTAGAATGGTGGTAGCTTATCTTTGAAGAGAGAGGTGTCACCAAAGATCATTCACAAGCATAACATTACAAGAGGTAAAAATTTTCCTTTTAACATAAACTAATGAACACTAAGGGGAAAAAACCCTAAATACCCAAAACCATAACCCTAAGACATGATGTGGAAAAAGGAATGAGAGCCTCAATGAGTCTAGTTGATAAGTCAACCTCCTAAGGCTGCAAATTTCACATACAAACTCTATTTGGGGTGAACAATAGCCCATTGGAAAGATATTGATGAGAATACAAATTTGGTTCAAGGATTATACATGCCAAGGGAACCCTAATATTGCACAAGGACAAAAAACATTGTTTAAAGCCTAAAAATTGTATCGAAAGTTGGAGACCTGAAAACTATAGAAAATATACAAAGATGGAGAATCATTCTAATTCAATGGTAGAGGTGGGTGGCCACTGATATCCACATTGATCAATCCCCCCCCTTAGGAATAAATGATCCCCATTGCATCAAGTGCCTCCAGCACATGTGGAAACTTCTGCTTAATCTGACTCCTAGAGAGCCACTTTCGTTGGTGAAGTTGTCTTACTTTGACAACTCAATAGAGTTGTATGTTTTATTGGTAGGTTCCTTTTTTCTTGGTGTCCATGATCTAGTCCACTGTATCCCATTCAATGTAGTGAGGGTTGAGTTATTCAAGGGACAAATTCTCATCCCCCTTTGAGGTGTCCAATAGAGGTGGAAAATATGGTTGAAGTAGCTCCATATTAAATATTGGGTGCAAGCCAAGGAAAGAGGCAATACTTAATTCAAAAGCATTCTCACCCACAACATTTATGATGATGTAAGGCCCACATCTGAGTGGTCTAATATATTCATGTGGGGGCTTGTGAGACACTCTTTATACAAATGCAATCACACCTTATTACCAACCTGAAACTTGCATGGAACCTGATGTTGGTTATGCCATTGCTTGTAATTGGCATTGTCTTTCTATAGGATATCATGAACATGTGTTTGGATGTGTTGGATCCTTTCAAATAAAATGGTTTCTATATATACCTCGGTATGAGCATGGGAGGAATCTTCCTATGTAGATGCAATTGGTAGAGCTAGATCAATGGGGACTAATGGTTGGAACCCTAAGCACACCTGAAAAGGGTTGTGGCCAATATAATTGTGGGGGCAATTTGTTGTAGATATGTTGAACATATGGAAGGATCACATCCCATGTACATGGATGACTGGAGTTTTGCGTGTGCATGATATGCACAATCACCCTATTGACCACCTATGTTCTTCCATCTGTTTAGGTGTGGAAGGCAACCGATTTGGTAAGCTTGGTGTCCATAAGAGACCAAAGGCTACACTAGAATGTATTGAGGAACATACTATCCATGTTTGAAATAATGGTCCATGGTAACCCAAAATGAACCCAAACACACTCAAAGAAGAGCTTAGCAGTGGCCTCTATTGTGATACTCTTCTTTCATAGTGCCATAATGGCCATCTTCGAGAACTGGTTGAAAACTACAAAGACACAATCATTACCATGCTTGGTGGAGGGAAAACCTGACATGTAATCCATGAAGACTAACTCTCAAGGCGTGTTTGGGATAGGTAGAGGAGTGTACAACACCTACTTCTAGTTAATCTGGTAGGTTTATGAATGACACAAGCAATGCACAATCTGATACCTATTGATATCCAGTCAAGGTTTTGGCCAATATAAATATTTCTAAAGTACTTCTACTATCTTTTCCACACTAAAGTGCCTTAACACTCGATTGTAATGTGCCTCCCAAATTGGCTTTGCATGCTCACTTCAAGGAACACAAAGATAGCCCAAATAGCACAAAATTGAATCATGGAGGTTGATCTATATTATATATTGAGAATGAAATGAAATACACACATAAATATAGCAGAGAGTACAACAATATAGTGAAACCCAACTTCTGTTAATGGATAAATAGTAAAATATTGTAGAACACAAACTTGTTAGAATGGTGGTAGCTTATTTCTAAAGAGAAATATATTTCAGCTATGCTAATTCACAAAAGGATAATACGAGCTGAAATAATGGACTTTTAGAATAAATCAAGAACCCTAAATGTCTAGAACCCTAACCCTAGGAAGCTTTCCACCTCTAGAATATACACACTTTTCATCATATATTTTTTGTATATGATAATTTGGAACAATAATAAACACCCTTTAAGAAATCTTATCTCCACCTAAGTCCCCAATATTGTAAGTTTAAGCAATCCTATCTCCACCTAAATCCCCAATATTGTAAGTTTTAACTTCTCCTTCTTCCCATCCACATGATATTTTGCGAATGAATTAAAATTCGATGTTAATGTTTGTAAACATTAAACATGCAAAATGAGATATCTATAATATTAGACAAGAATCATCTTATGAAGAGAAATCCATAAAAGGAAGTAAATTTACACAAAGAAAACATTAATTGCTATCTCTTTATATACTCCTAATAAGTAAAAAATGATATGTGGACATTGTAAAATTTATCGATTTGAAAATTTGACTCCACATTATTATTAAAGATTTTCTCTCCAAAACCACCCATAAAAATATTTAAAATGAGCAAAAATCCATTCAAACTAAATTTTTCCATAATTTTGGTGGGAGAGATTGTTATAGTTTTTTAGTTGAAAAATAATTTTGGTAATGCATGAAACCTAGTGGTTTTTATATATATATATATATAAGTTAAAGATTTATATTACCTAAAAAATATGAAACCAATACATATTCTAAGGAACTTGGCATCTAGCCTGCCAACATTGGAAACCAGAATGATACAGATTTTATGAGCAGAATGAAATGAATACATATTATTATCAAAAGTTGCTTAACACATAATAACAGATATACAGTAAAACCGATTTCTATTCAATAAGGAAATAAGCTAAAACTATAAAATGTAGCGAAAAACAAGCTTGCTAGAATGGTGTAAGCTTATGTATGAGAAGAGATGTGACAGTTGTGATCATTCACAAGAAGATGATTACAATGAGGATCTCAATGCCTTTTTACAATAAACAAGAATGTAAAAAACCCTAGACATCCAAAAACCTAACCCTAGGAGATGAAGTGCCAAAAGTCATGTAGGCCCTGTTTGGGTAAGTTAGTACATCAACTTCCTGGGGTCGTAACTTTTGCATATGATCTCTGTTTTAGGTGCACGATAGCCCGTTGGAAAGGTCTATCCGAGGAATAAAAATGTTTCCTATGGAGAGCCCTAGATGTTTTAACTGTGGTGAGCCCTAAAAACATTGTTTAGGGCCTCAAAATGGTCTCGAAAGTCAAGAACCTGAAAACTAGGAAAAAATTGCCGAACTAGAAAACTGCTAAAATGAGCTAGTTGGAATAGGTGGGAGGCCACCGAAATCCATCTGTATCAATCCTACCCCCTTAGGAATAAATGGTCTCCATTGCGTTGAGTGCTCCCATTAGATGAGGAAATTTCTATTGAATTTGGCCCTAGGTGAGCCACTTGCCTTGGTTCAGGTCCTGCCCTGCTTTGGCAACTCGATAAAGTTGGATCCTTTGTTGGCGAGTGACCTTGATCTATTTTTCCACAATATGATCACTGGATTCCTATTGTATGCAGTCGGGTTTGAGATCTGTTGGTGTCAGTTGTTCTGCTATCTCTAAGGTGTCCAATAATGGTGGGAAATAAGGTCGAAGGAGATCCATGTTGAACACTGGGTGTAGGCCAAGGAAAGGAGGAATTTTGAGCTCAAAAGAATCATGACCCATGGCCTTGGTGATGGTGTAAGAACCATAATGGAGTGGGCGAAGCTTCTGATGGGGTCCAGTAAGGCATTATTTCTGCAAATGTAACCAAACTTTGTCGCCCACCTGAAACTTATGTGGTACCCGGTTTTGATCATGGCATTGCTTGTACTTGTCATTGGACTTTTGTAGGATATCCTGAACCTGTTGNTTGGCCCTAGGTGAGCCACTTGCCTTGGTTCAGGTCCTGCCCTGCTTTGGCAACTCGATAAAGTTGGATCCTTTGTTGGCGAGTGACCTTGATCTATTGTTCCACAATATGATCACTGGATTCCTATTGTATGCAGTCGGGTTTGAGATCTGTTGGTGTCAATTGTTCTGCTATCTCTAAGGTGTCCAATAATGGTGGGAAATAAGTTCGAAGGAGATCCATGTTGAACACTGGGTGTAGGCCAAGGAAAGGAGGAATTTTGAGCTCAAAAGAATCATGACCCATGGCCTTGGTGATGGTGTAAGAACCATAATGGAGTGGGTGAAGCTTCTGATGGGGTCCAGTAAGGCATTATTTCTGCAAATGCAACCAAACTTTGTCGCCCACCTGAAACTTATGTGGTACCCGGTGTTGATCATGGCATTGCTTGTACTTGTCATTGGACTTTTGTAGGATATCCTGAACCTGTTGACAGATGTGATGGATCCAATCAATGAACCGGGTGGCTTTGTCAGCTTCAGTTGGAGCAGGATATGAGTCACTTGAGGTGACCACAAGGGGTAGTGCAACATATATGGGACCCAACAGTTGGAATCCCAACCCCACCTTAAAGGGGTTATGGCCAGTTGAGCTATGCAAGGATCAGTTGTAGCTATGTTGGACATAGGGAAGAATCTCATCCCATGTGTGAGGGTGCTTGGAATTATACATGCATAGTATATGCATGATCATTTGATTTACGACCTCGGTTTGGCCATCTATCTGGGGGTGGAAGGTTGCGGATTTGTTGAGCTTGGTGTCCAGCAGTGACCAGAGGCTTGACCAAAATGTGTTGAGAAATCAACTGTCTTGATTTGAGAAAATGGTTTGTGAGATTCTAAAATGTACCCAGATTCGTTCAAATAAGAGCTTGGCAATGGCCTCTTCTGTGATGCTCTTTTTGCAGGCAGCCACAATCGACTTCTTAGAAAAGCGATCAACAATCACAAAAACACAGTCATTTCCCTACTTGGTGGATAGAAGGCCCGACAAGTATTCCATGGAGATGGATTCCCATGGCCTATCAGAAGTAGGCAGAGGGGTGTATAGGCCTTGTTTCTTAGTGTCCAGTTTGGAAATAGCACAGGCAGTGTAGGACCTGATATACTTGCTGACCTCCTGTCGAAGTTTTGGCCAGTAGAAATGTTTCTATAACATTGCCACTGTCTTTTCAACACCAAGTGTCCTTCCACCCAACTGTAGTGGGATTCCCAGATCAGATTCGCTCGCTCACTTGATGGAATGTAGATATGGCCTAAACGACACAACATCCCATCATGAAGATGGAAATTAGCAACAATTGCATTTGCGCCCAACATTTGGTAGGTGGTGGCGAAGTTCGGGTCTATCTCATAGAGTTGTGGCCATCGAGAGGTCTCATGGCTGTAAGAGTATAACATCGTGGTGAGTTCTGTGACTGACGGTCTGCTGAGGCAATCAACAATGCGCTTGGTAATTCATGTTTTATACTTGATGTTGAGGTGGAATTTGTTAGCACTCTGTAAATTTCCTAGAGGTTGACGAAAGAAGAAATCAACAAAGGTAACTTTATCCAACCACTTTTGAAGCTGGGATCTAGCCCTACCAACTTCAGAGAGGGATCTCTCCGTATGATTTAGCTTTTTTTCCAATTTTAAATGTTAGGCTAGGTAAATAAATAAGTTGATTTTTGTAGTCAAAGTGTTTTTTCTGATTTGGTTGGAACAGTCTACACATCCATTGGGCTATGGGGTCTGCGTCGTAAAGATTTGAAATCTAAACCAGAAAACAAAGAAAACCTTT
>JASDQU010298096.1:4363-15206 GCA_032191745.1 Picea mariana
TGGGTCAATAACATCAACCATTGGGAAAATAGAGTCACATTAAATCATGGACTATTATAGTCAACCATAATAATCCATGGCCAACCATATTTGCTAGTAAACATTACGTAATTGATTAGTGGTTTGTTAGTGGGATGGGATCAACCATGGATAATGATATCCAACAATGGTCAACCAAGGTTATCCACATTTAAACATAGTTAGCCATCATTATTGGATTAGGGATTAGGTGGTTAATGGGCTTGTAGCATCAATCGTTAACATAATATTGATACATTCAACTATGGACACTTATAATCAACCATAATAAACCACATTTATTACACAACATTATGTGTGAGGATGTTAAGCATAGAGCCCCACATTAATCCTAAGATATTGAGTTATTACATTTCTATTGTTATATTATTGTTGTTGTAACATCCCCACTATAATCTCCAATTTAATTAATGCTTATGTAGATATAATATGTGTCTACATCCAAGCGATGTAATATGCAAATTGTATTTCTTTGTTTTATTAATAAAATGTGATGCCAACTACTAAGGGGACATGGACAAGAGATGGGGGATGAATTAATCCACAAGAGAGGGGAGTGTATAGGATAATGGCCAAGAGGGGTCTAAGGGGGAAATACCCATGCATATTAATTTAACCCATTTTCCTAAATTTGGTATTTGTATATGAACCTTCCCATTTATGATTGAGTGTTCCCAAAGCCAATCATTGAATACATGTAAGAAGGTGGGTGTGAGTGGCCACATCCCAAATTTATTGGGCATATGGGGGTTGAGTACAATCATCTTAGGGAAGAGTGTGAATCAAGAAAGGCAAGCCAAACAGAGGAAATTTGTATGGGTTGGGACAATAGTTTTTAGTTAGTCAAGTTTGTGCATAGGAAAAAAGTGAAGAGAAAGAAACAAAGCTTGAAGTTGATGCAACCATGGAGGTTAAATTCTAGAGCATGTTGGAGCATAATTGGGGCGAATTAGAGATGGAAAAATGAAGAGCTAGGTTGTTAGGCCTGAAGAGTGAACTCTGGTGTGAGTTTCACTAAAACAATAAGTGTTTGATGTTGGTTTGCTTATAGTTTTCCTAGAAGCAATTCCCTTGAGTTCCCAACTAAGAGATTCCTAGATACCTGTGCCAAAGAGACCCTGATAAACGAATGACACATTCCTTGGGTTAATATTGATAAATGGATGGCACATCCCTTGTATTATCTCTAATAAATGAATGGTACATTCCTTGGGTTGGGTAGGTCAAGAGGAAGAGAGCTGGTGGAAAATTGGGATAGTTGTAGGAGAATATGAGTTGGGTTGAGATTTTTTATGAGTTGTGAATGGATTGTGAGAGACCACCCTCCTTTATGGATTTCTATCCTCGGCCCAAAGTGACTGGTTGTTGAGATTTGGAATAGTCATTCTATGGTTGGGTGGAATGTCTGTCCCAAGCAACTGGTTGCACAATTGTTGTGAAAAGATAAGTGTTTTATCTTGTTGTTGTGTTAAATTATGTGTTTTAATTGTTGTGCGTGAACTCTGTGTATTTGGAAGTGGTTTATATTCTATTGTAATGAGTTGTTTAGATGCATTTCATGTTGATTATTAGCATGTTGTATATGCTTCTATTTTGTGGTTATAAACAACAACTAAATTTGTTTTAATTTGTAGTTGAAAGCTACAGGAAATGATTAACTATAAATAAATTAAATTATTTGGCTGAAAATTTCATTTTTATGTATATTTCGCACCGTAATGTCCTTTGTATGGGTTGGGGGACATCACATTATGGCATCATAACTCTAGTTCAAACATCAGGCTTGTATGGGCCAAGATGGCTGTGAATTCATGAAATTTTGTCGTTACAGATTTTGTCTATGATCGATTTGGGGGAAAATGAAGAATTCATAGAGAAATCCCCAAATCCATGGGAAAAATATAAGTTTGAATGACTCCAGACAGTTTAAGAAATTTAATAGAGTAGAGAGGTGAAGTTTCAAGTCGAAATTCGACCTGGAATGGTCGAAATTCAAGTTTTATTAGCCGCATGTAGAGTTACAGGTAGTTTGGAGAATCGATGGTTGAGATCATGTTTGATCTGGTGATTGATGACCGACATTCACTATGATAAATTTTAAAAATATCATAAGGATTTGTCCATTTGAAAAGTTGATGGGATCAACGATCGGGATTAAATCGAAGGTTGTGAAAGGGATTAGATCGGTGGTCCAGATCAATAAGAGAAAGGTCAAATTTTTTCTAAGTGTTAAAGTTCACCAAGAGAAATCGTCGACAACCGATGGAAATGTTGACCAAAGTGGAGAAGAATTTTGTTCATCCCTAAGACATATGTAATTGTTGATGGTGATTGTTCCGGGGTTGGCCAAATCTATCGAATTGTTTTCAATCGTCGATGTCTCGATGGTTCGATGTCGGTCGAAGTCGGCGAGGTGTTCGGGTTGTTCAAGAGAATCGATTGATGGTCTATTGGAGAAAGAGGATGATGAAAGCATCATCGACATTTCATGCCACATCAACATCCATGTGTCATGCCACATCACCCAATTTGACACTCAGGATGAAGTGGCATGCCACATCAACATCCATGTTTCATGCCACATTAGGGGTTGCCACATCAACCAACAAAATTGGTCGATGGTCGATGGTCAAATCGACTGATTTGGGAAAGCGTTCGACAGTCATCGGGGATCGTCGATCACCGATGGGCTGGTGGTCGGGCATCGATAGATTTAGCAGATAGTTTTTCATTCACCAACAAATATTGTCCATGACCAATTTAAGAGTTGTTTGAAAATAAGGTGTCGAGGAATTGGATTGACGACCGATGGTCGGGTTGGTAGATTTGGAAAAGCATTTTGTGCATCCAAACGATGATACCAATCGTCAATGGAAGACAAGTTCAGATCAACGGTTGATGTGTATCATGATTTGATATCAATGATTGAGATTAAAATAACGGTTACAGTAGTAAAACAATGTCTTTTGTGTAAATTTTTTTGAAATTTTCATATTTTTTAAGGTCATTAACTTGCAGGGCATTTTTGAGGCCCGAAATGACATTTTTAGCAATCCAAAACCCAAAAGAATAGGGTGTACCAAGAGAATATGTTTCTTGGTAACCCAAATGAAATAACTTAGAGAGATCTATCTAATGAGCTAAACGGATTGCAAAACGGAGCTCGTATGAGAAATTTATAGCCAAAATAATGAGGGTAAAATTTTGGCACTGGTATTACTTCCAGAGGGAATAACTCTATGCTCAAAAATCCCTTTAGGGCATAGGAGAAGTCGATGGAAATATTATGACCTGTAGAAGCTAGCGGTGGAGTCAGGTTTTGGTTATGGGTCCTGAAAATGTGCAGGAAGAAAAATAAGGCACATGTAGCATACATGAGTAAATTGAGTAAAACAACCTAAACTTCTTTGGAACATAACTTTCAGCTCGAAGCCCGGATTTGAGAAAAAAATAGTCATTGGAAAGTTCTTGAGGAGTAGAAAACATATTTCAACCAAGAATTTTGATTTAATAAATAGATTTTTGTAGTAATAAAAAGAGTGAAATTGCAACATGTAGTTGTTGTAACTTTTCACTCAGAATTCAGATTGAGGCATGAGTACAGTCATTGGGAAGATGTTTCGGGGAGGAATACATCAATAAAATAAAAATTTGAATTGGTGCAACATGCCCTTCATAAATTGATGAAGAAATAACTTGTATTCTATATGATGAAATGCTTTATGCTATGCATATTTCTAACAGTAATTATTACATGCACATTTCTTGCAGAAATAGAGGTACAAAAAGAAAATTTAGTTCTTATATGAGGAATGGAGTCATGGAATATGCTCAAGGATCTTATAGCTATAAGGAATAGATCATAGGTCAGCATGTCAGCATGGTGAATGATGAGACGAAGTCAAATGCAAGAAGATATAGGAAAGAGCATGTCACTATGAGAATCCTGCATAGGGAAGTGCAAAGCTACAAGGATGATAATGAAAAGATTATGAAGGCTCAAGAAGAGATACTTTAGAGATTAAA
The DNA here is from genome assembly GCA_032191745.1 of Picea mariana. NCBI lineage: Eukaryota > Viridiplantae > Streptophyta > Pinopsida > Pinales > Pinaceae > Picea > Picea mariana. The sequence goes on from JASDQU010298096.1 coordinate 8,429, forward strand.
TAGGTTGCATAATCAAGTTAACAAAGATTTTGGCACCAAGCAAGAAACTAGTGCTAGAAACGTATCTGCATCTAGATCCCATAGCAAAAGGGATGATCATGGAAATGATAGGCAATCAAGAAGCATGAGTAGGCACCATCATTCTCCAAGGAAATACACTAGAAGAACTCATGTAAGTTCAGGACCAGGAAGAAGCCCAAATGTGTCTCATGTTCGGAGGCAAAGAAAAAGGCCCGAGGTAGACATCTTGCAAGGTGAACTCAGGAAAAATCAAGCCACCCACTTTCAATGGTGAGCATAGGAAAGGAGAAGAAGTATAGGCCTGGTTGTTGGAAATGAAGAAATTTTTTTAGCTACATGATTACCCATCCCAGGTATAATCTATAATTTCCACCTACCACTTGCAAGGAAAGGAATCCATGTGGTGGGATCAACTTAAGAAAGCCAAGAACATCGATGAGAAGAGGATATCATGGAGGCAATTCAAAGGATATTTCCAAGAGAAATATGTGTCCAAGCATTACTATGAGAGAAAGATGAAAAGGTTATTTGAACTCAAGTTGGGAACCATGAAAATGGAGGAATATGAGAAGTGATTCTTTGGATTTTTGAAGTATGTTGACTTCATCAAGGATGAGAAATTCAAGATCCTAATATTTATGAGTGGGTTACCCTCCTTCTATAGTGACAAGATACAATATGATAATCCCAAGACCTTGGAGGAAACCATAAAGAGAATGAGACACCTTTATGAGCAAAGAAAAGGAAGGCTAGTTTTCCAAAAAGCTTGGAATGACAAGATGAAAGGGAAAAATGATCAAAGGTAGAAAGGTCTTAAGCCACCCTTTTTCAGAAATGACACCAAAGCAAATCGACAAGGTCAAGCAACTCAAAATGAGCAAAAGAATGCAAATTCATTTGGGAAAAGGCCAAGGCAATAGCCTATTCAATGTTGGGGATGTGAGGGAAATCACTTATATAGGGACTTCCCTCACAAAGGATAAAGAATGAGGATTGTCCACAACATTCAGGAGACTAAAACAATTAAATACATGGGAGGAAGCATTCCAAGGACTTATGCAGCCTTGGATAACAAGCAAGTTGAATATGAATCCCCCATGATTGAAGTAGAAAGTAAGATTGACAACCAACCCATAGTAATTTTGATTGATTCTGGAGTTAGCCATAGTTACATAAATTCTAACATTGTTGAAAGATTTCACTTGCAAATAAGTAAGCATAGGAAATCTTGGTTAGTTTAGTTAGCCACAGGGGCTAAGAGAAATATCAATGAGTTGGTTAAATATTTTCAAATAGACATGAATGGACTTAGCACAAAGGTAGATGTAAAAATCATACCATTGGGTTCATATGACTATCTAATTGGTATGGATTGGTTGGAAAAACATCATGCTATCCTATATTGTTACAACAAGAAAATCACATGTCTTGATGAGGAAGGGAAGCAGGGAAAGATTCAAGGCATTCCAAGAGTTGTATTGGTTAGAGAGATTTCAGCTATGCAGTTGAAGAAGAGATTCAAGAAGGGATGCCAGATGTTTGTAGCCCATATGGAGGAGGAAGACAAAGACAAAGTGGAAAGCATTGAAGACCATCCGGTCTTGAGGTATTTTGAATATGTTTTTAGAGAAATTCAAGGATTACCACCAAATATAGACATTGATTTCTCTATTGATTTGGTGCCAGGAGCTGCCCCAGTGTCTAAGATACCTTACAGAATGGGCACACCAAAATTAAAAGAGTTATAGATGCATCTTGAAGAACTTTTTAAGAAGAGATATATACGCCCAAGTGTGTCACCTTGGGGAGCCCCGGTTCTTTTTGTAAAGAATAAGGATGGAACCTTAAGGTTGTGTATTGATTTCAGACAACTTAATAATGTTACCATAAAGAATAAGTATCATTTGCCCAGAATTGATTATTTGTTTGATTAGCTAAAATGTGCAAGAATACTTTCCAAGATTGACTTGAGATCAGGTTATCATCAAGTAAGGATAAAGGAAGAAGACATCAGCAAGACAACATTTAGAACAATATATGGGTATTATGAATTCACGGTAGTGCCATTTGGGCTATCAAATGCCCCAACAATCTTTATGTGTTTGATGAATGGAGTGTTTAGGGAGTACCTGGACAAGTTTTTTATTGTGTCTTAGATGATATACTCGTCTATTCCATTTCATAAGAGGAACATGAGAAAAATTTAAGAATGGTGTTGCAAGTTTTAAGAGAGCACAGATTATATGCTAATCTAAGTAAGTGTATATTTTATCAAAAGAAGATTCATTACTTGAGGCATATAATATTCACAATAAGGATAGTAGCAGAACCCCCAATTCATAGTTAAAGTTGTAAGATGAGGAGTGCAGGATTGTTATTGCTATTCTTTGGCCCATCACTACTTTTGGTGATGTTGGCGAGGAGGTGCTAAACAATTCATACCACTTATCTCTATTTTATTGTAAAAAAACAACTTTAGATTGCATGCATTTCTTCAAGAAAAAAAAATCTTTAATTAGATTGCATTTTTGTTTATTTTCAAATATTTTTTAGAATGCATGCCTTGGCCTAGAGATAAATTTGGAAAATTCTTACCAAATTCTCCACTCCTGAAATAATACCAAACAATCAATAACAACAACAAATTGATAAGTGAGGCAACCAACCAAAAGGAAACCAAACTTTTTTGAGGACTTCTTAGAGGGGGGGAGCAAAAAATTTCACAAATCTCTCAGAACAAGAAGGGTCCCCATATCACCACACAATGGCTAATGATGGAGGCCAATATGAAATCTTTGATTTTCACATTCAGGAAACCAATGTGGAAACAAATATGAAAAACATTAATCCTTCTACTATTCCTCACTTCCATGGCCTCACTAAAAAGGACCATGATACTTTTTTGTTTGAGTTTGCAGTTGCCTATAAAACTTATGACTACACATCAGATGATCAAAATATCAAGATCTTTCCCTCTACACTAAAGAAATCAACCTTCAGATGGTTCATGTCCTAGAAGGAAATAGCATCACTAGAGGCAAACTTTCATTGACAAGTATAGGGACTACTGCAAAGCAAGGGACACAAGAGATGAGATCTTTCAAACTATACAAGGAGAGAATGAATCCTTAGAATACTATGAGCAAAGGTTTCAACTAAACTACAAGAGATCTCATTGCTGTATAATAGATGAAAACTCACTAAAAATTGCCTTACTTGGAGGGATAAGAGAATAATTCATGGAGACCTCAAATCCCCTCACAAATCGAGACATCTTCTAGTTAGAGTATGAGGACATCAAGCAAATATTCAATAATTACTCTATATCCACAAGCAAGAAGGGTAGAAATGGTAAGAGTATGGTAATATAGTTATATAACCTAACTAATGCCTAAAAAGTGGATTTAAGCAGCCTTGCGTGGGCCTCTTCAAAGATAGTTGTGCAGGCTGTGTGACAGTACAATGTTATAGGCCACACAACTTCTATGGAAATTTGTCTCGTAGTTGCGAGACTTGCATGGAATAGACTAACATAGTCACTCAAATCATCGATCTCATGGAAAATAAAATTCCAGAAAGAAAAACCACAAAGGGTGGTTTCCAAAAGGATGAAATTGTCGATTATTCTTCCTGCAAGGCACCAAATGTTAGAGAATGGCTGAAAACGACCTAAGAAGATATGTAAAATTATATAAATCCAAGTGGGAGTTGCCAATTTATGTTGGGGATTTTGTTGCATGAGTGAGAAAAATATCCTTTGTTAATATAGGTTGTTAGCTAAGCACTAGATGATGATTAGTTGTGGGACAAACACAAGAGTATTACTGCAGTAAAATAAAGAAAAGAAGCATGCATAAAATTTAAACTAAAAACTAAACTACAAGTATGCCATTCAAAATATGATGTGTAGGGAAACAACAATACTCATATATTAGTCCAATGGAAAGGCATGAATATGAGTAATATCACCTAGGGAGAATGGATGGATGTGAATAGGCTCCAACACTCTCCTTGGGATGGATCCTTTTGCTTCTTGAAATCTCTCTCTAACAATGGTGAATGAAGAAGTCTTTGTTCTTTCAATCCATTCGTGAAACATAACCTTGCAATTATTCCCCTCCTTCAAATGTTACTCCATGGCTTTCATTTATAGAGAAATTCCAAGCTCCTTGATGAACGCGTTCCCATGTGAAACCTCTTCATTCAAAGTGGAGATCCCAATGCTTGAAACGAAATTTTGGGAGGCCAAAGTACTCTTCATAAATGGAATGGGAACTTGAATTTCACGTGTATATCAACCTAGAGGTATCTGAGCTAGGCCTTCATCCTTAACTGCATCAAAGGTATCACACTCATGTGTGTGATAAGACTCACACATATTTCGAAGGAAATGTTGTGCAAGTCATGCAAGTGTCAGTGAAGGAAGGTCGTGCAAGTGTATGAAAACCCACTTTAGTAATGTTTCCCCGTGCTCTTTTGTGGTGATGTAAAGTATCCATGAGATAGCCTTATTATGATGTATTCTTGCCAACTAATGATGTCTTTATATAATCGCCTAAATGTCTCTTGTTAGTGAAATTAAGGTGATAACAGTTCCCTAGCCAAGAACATATTCAGGAACAACAACATCTCTAGTAAACCCATAGAAGTTGAATAGTGTGTCTCACCCAGGAGAATTCAAATTGGGAACTTGTTGGCATGGAACTAGCCGAATGCCCAACAACATTGCTAATTAGCAATTGAGCTAACCCCTTGACATTTCTTTAAATCTAGTTGTAATAGTGTCAATATTATGGAGAGTGTCCTCATTTTGAATCCTCGAATGGTTTAGGAAGGAAATAACATCCTTAAGCTATCATCTCTTAAGCCTTGAGTGAGTTTCACTGGAATTTGAAACAGTGTTGAGAAGCATTTTATCCTTGATGTTAATTATCTTAAGCTTGTATATTAGGCACCTAATCATAGCCTTACTCGTAATGGGTGAAAGCCCAACCTCTAAGAGGAGAATGAGATAGGGGGCGTTTCTCTTAATTTTAAGATTATAAACTATAAAATGCTTTGGATTTGCTCGATTTTCCTCCAAATATCTCTAGAAATGTTGCAACCCCAAACTTCATAGCATAAAGGATAAATGGAATAACAAAGGTATCAAATAGGACTTATTTTTCTCCTATAACCAAAAATCTACTTCTTTGCAATTATTCTCAAGTTTTAAATAAGTTTGCACCCTCCATTAATCATTTTCTACACACTATAGTTTCAAATGAGGTTGTGATATAATTCAACTCCAAAATACTTATACAATTAACTTGCTCTAAGTTATTATTCTCGTAAGTAACAACTCAGTAACTGATTTTTTTATTATTTAAAGATTATACTCTTAATTTTATCAATATGTCAAAGCTAAAACAAAAATTGGGGGGGCATCATGGATCCCAAAGGGACAACTAAAATATATTATGCCTACAGTCTTGGTAATGTTCCCAACAACAGGGGAAAAGCATAATCTTTGCGACAAGGGATCAAATTGGATAAAGGGATTGTTGTGCTATCGATTATAGTGATACGAGATTCAAAAAACCATTATTTACCATATGGTACACAATTCAGACTTAAGATATCTCCCCCTAACTTCATTCTAGTTGGAAATAAGCAAGAAATGAGTTCATTCTTCTTTATCAAATTCTACCATGTCTTGAGTGAACTCAATCAAGCAACATATGAGTGGGAAAACTATGGATTGAATTTAAAATGTGGGGAATTAGTGGTTAATGTCACTTTACAACAATAAATTGTCCCCTAATTTATTGCATAGTACAATGACATGTCTATCAGCCTTTAATAGTCACATGAAAAGCTCCAAGTATTATTCATGTTCGTTTATTGTCCAATTGCACTAGCTTCTCTGGCATTGTGAGATAATGAAATCTTTGCTAGGAATGATCAAGTGGAATACTCAGTCTCTCATCCAGGTAACTAGTGTTTATGATGTTTGTTTGTTGTTTCAAGGTATTTTTGGTGCTAAGGATCTCCTAGAGGAATCCCCGCCTAGTGAATTCTTAGTTTGCGAAGCCACAATAGTTTTTAGGCCTATATTGTTTGCAAAATTCAAGAGACAGAGCTTGTGAATCTTCGAATTTGTTAACATTTGTGTGCTTAGGATTTGAGGGGTGGAAAGGTAATAGCAAGTAGGGTTTAGCACTTTTCCTTTGCTATAGAATTTGGTCATTCAAGGCATCAAACAGACACTAGAGAACTTCAAGAAATTTTTCGTGTTCTTAGAAGCCATGAGGAACATGTGCATTACAACAGATCCTCAGATTTCAATCTTGTTTCTAAGGTGCATGAACTGGAATGTCAAATAGCCACACAGGTAGCCGAAATTATGGGTTCATTGATAGAATTGAAGAAGCAGTTAGCAGTTGTGAAAGCCAAGTGTAGTCTCCTTCAGAATTTGACTTTGAAACTGCGTAAGGGTGATCAACTGACTAACCAAAGAATGACAATTTACTAATCCAAGGGAGAGTTCAAGGGAGAAGAGACTGTGAACCAATTTGATGAGAAGATGGCAATTATGAACCCAGACATTGAACCATCAAGCATAGGTCCAGAGGATTTTGCTAGTCATTAAGCTCTTTGTTAGTTTTTCATGTATTTCAAAATAGTTAGAATATTAGGCATATATAATAGGGTTTACAGTAATAAGGAGCACTAGGTAGATTTATATAAGGATCAAGCCAATTCTTGCTTTGGGTTT
>JASDQU010298097.1:0-14177 GCA_032191745.1 Picea mariana
AATAAAGGAAGGACCTGGCAATTTCTCTGGTGGACGTAGCCCACACTGGGTGAACCACGTAAATCTGTGTCTCTCTTGTATTGTGTGTCTTCTGTGTTTTGTTTCTGCATTTGTTTTATTTTATTGCTCCACGGTCCTGTTTTTCTAACACTTATCACAAGCGAAGTCACCAATTTTGTTGTTGGATAAATCGATGAATGCAAACATAAACTAATCTCCCTAGATCCACCTGGATCTAGAACAAAACAAGACAGGACATTACTCTTTCCCTAAGTTACTATCATTGAATTTACAACCAAAGAAGGAATGGATGACATACCTTTAGATATCGCTTCCTTATATCTTTTTTGTCCTTGCTTCTCTCTGATGCTCTTGTGAGATTAGATCTACAATGACACAAACCAACCAAAGTGAAAGCAACAATAATAGATTCAACATGTGATCAAGGAGTCATGTAATAAAATGATAATTATTTTATGGGAAAGAAACATGCCACTATATTATATAATGTGGAAGAAAGATACAACCAGACACCTTCATGTTTTCAGGTTCCTTTCAGCAGTTCCTTTCTTCCGACACACTTCTTTCTCCATGGATTCTGAGACCAACAATCTATCTTGACAAAGCTCAAATCCAAAATACCAAGCTAACAATCTCAAAGGCTCAAGAACTTTCCAACCCCAATCAAGCTAACTTTCTCCATGAGAGCTCCTCTCCTTTTATAGGCTGAAGAGGATAAGGTGAGGAGGTTAGGATGATCCCACTAAATCATGAAAGCGAGTAAGATCCAAACCGTTCGGAGGCCACCTCACCATAGAAGCTTCTCCTTCTAGAATCATCGAGAAGACACTCGTTTTTCCCACGTACAGAAATTTCCGTACCCTAGCTATAGTGCAACCTGCGGAAACCTGGAATTTCCTCACTCTGGCTATAGTGCAGCCTGCGAAAACCAGGAATTTCCTCACCCTGGCTATAGTGCAGCCTGCAGAAACCAGGAATTTCCTCACCCTGGCTATAGTGTAGCCTGTGAAAATCCTCTTTAATAGGGTTTTTACAAAGGAAAATACAACTTCTTCTCTCAGCAAAATTTCTTCTCCCTTCATTCTTCAGGAATTCAGGCCATTGACCCCTCTAAAGGAAACATATAGGTTTACACCATTAACGGTCATAAGGGTGACAAAAATAATGTGTAACACATGGTGATTTAGATTTAAATGAAAATGTTGAAAATGATAAGGGTTTAGTTGGACTCCATATGTCCGAATATTTGTTTACTATGGAGGATATATATTAGAGGGACAATTCCTTTTCAAAAGAAACATATGTATCCTCCCACCACTCCATCCCCTCTTTATTTCCCTGTGACGAAAAATATACCTCTTGTGTTGTAAATTCAAATTCATATTTTTATGTAGTTTCCCAAGAGAAGGGTTTTTCTATTGATAATGGGACACTTCAGGTCACACCGATGGTTATGTTAAGTTCTCATTATCCTATCTCATATTTTCCATCACAAGGAATGGAAGAGGAAGTTGTGGGGAGTGACATGAATGCTTATCATTGTGTTAATGAAGAAAATATAGGCACCCATGACATGAATCCTTCCTCACCCATGTATAATTTGGAATTAGTTTATACTGATTTAAATTTTCCTACTCTTATAAATTCTCCTAGTTCAACTGACATAGATAAAGAATGTTTTCCTACTGCTAGTGGATCATTTATTGAAAATTGTTGTTCTAAAAGTTCTTGTGATGTGATCTTCTCCTCTAACCATGAGTATGCTATGAAATATATTTCAAATTCTCATATTGTGTGGGATCAAGACAACCACACTAATCTCTTCACTTCAGGAGAAGAAATTAACATACAAGACATACCACTTCTATCACAACAATCCACTTTTTTCTTGGAAGAGGAAAACCATGTTGAGGAAGAATGTGTCGATTGTGAAACCATTCCTAGTGTGGATCATACCAAATCCCAATCATTCATCAATGTTCTTAAGGAAGAGGAAATAGCATTCTGGGAGTTATTTGTTGAAAATGTTTCATGTACAAGCTAAACTTTTAATTCTCTTAATTCTTCCACTTATTATTATTTGTATCCTGATCTCTTTAATGATTTTGTTTTGAAAGAAGTCACCCATTCTTCTATTCAAATGAAATCAATAGGCTTGACCTGTTTTGAAGTACTTGATGGTGGTAATGTGCATTTGAAAGATAGAGAGGATAATGCCTCTTCCCTTGAACTTAGCACAAGTATGCCTTATCAGCCTTTTCCATGGGACAAAGGAAATGTTGTAGAAAATGTATATCAAACCATGTCTTTTTATGTTTTATCTTCAGTTTGGATTAATAGAGAGTCTTATTGTTCAATTAGCCCTTTAGTTAATATTGTTGATGCTAGTGGCTTCCACCATTGTCTTGAGGATTTTTCTTATACCATGGTGGGTACTAGCCCATGATTATCATTCGATTCCATTATTCTATCTCAAGTAGATGGTTGCTTGAAGTATGAGCCCCGAGAGGCTTGTCAAGACAATAAGGCACTTCAGTCTACACCGATGTTTATGTCAATCCCTAGTTCTCTTGGTTTGTCTTTTGACTTTAACAAGTTTACTAGCATAACACCTCTCTCACCAAGTACACTTCATATGAATTCTATGCAGGGTTCTCATTCCGTATGCTACTTTCCATTGAACTCACTCTATCAATTCTATGTTAGCCATGGTCGATTTTATGATAGAATTGAAACATTTGGAGGAATTTTATTCAACTAATGTTCCCATGAATTATCATTGTCACATATTTAATATAGTGGATAGAATTTTTCATGCTCTAATTTTTCCTACTTTTACTCTATATTTATTCCAAGCTCTATCATTGATGTTTTGTCTTGAACATATGTTTGCAGGCTTGGCATTATACATATGGAGACATTGGCATTATGACTTTGCATATCTCGTTTTACATCCATTGTAGCATATAATAGGAGTAGGATAGAGTAGACTGGTGTTTTTTTTTCTTCGCATAGTATTAATTTTGCTTTCTATTTTTTTGATTAGGTTTTTTTTCTCCTTTTATTTTATTTACTATTGACTGAACAATACATGTAATTCTCAACAGATGTGGGAGGAGATAGTAAATATTGCACACTAATTTCCCCTTGAATGGACTTTTTGAATTTAATTGTGATATGAATTTTTTATTTTATTTTTCGCTCTCAAAACTCTCTATCCATGGGACAATTTTAAGATCCTTGCTTATATTCATTCTCCACTTTGACAAGTCTTTTTCAAGCATTTTGTTATTGTACAAGTGGGTCTTTTAAATAAAGGAAATTATTTATCCCCTATTTTGGTGAGAGTAGGCACTTAGATTTGTTCCATCTCATATCAACATGATTCTAATTGGGAAAGTTCACTTGGTTGATATTCTTTTTAAGTTCTGATTTTGATGTCCCATACGCATTGAATGAAAGTTTTGAGTATTAAAATTCTTCCCATCTGAAATCCAAGCCACTCCAACTCCTTGTAATCTCTTTAGATGATTATTTTTCCTTGGTTTTGGAGTTATCCAAATGGTTTATTTTCCATTGACTCTTTTCTTTGATTACTTTCAGCCAACATGATTTTTTGTATAGTCTTTTCTTTGCATAGTGAACTTGGTTGATTTCTCTTTTATTTTCTAGGCATTGGCTGCACATGTCTTATGCTATGTTCAGGGAGGATTTTCATCTTTTATCTTGCAACTTTATTTACCAAAGTTTCCTCTAATACACAATAGCGAGAGATATTCTTTCACACTATCTATATGCATGTTTCAACATTGTGGACATCACTCTTATTTAAATATTTTGTTGATATCTTTTTGAAAAATTTTCTTGGGAACGAGTCATTTTATTCTCCAATCCACTAATTTACTAAAGACTCAATCCTAAAACTATCAATCATGAGAATTTCAGATATAATGTTTTCTTGTAGAGTATATTTTAACCATGGATTTGTTGATTTTAAGTCACTCATTCTAGTTATATTCCTGAGTAACCAGATTTTTATCATAGTTGAGTACTACACACTTATCTCAATGTTGAAGCCATTCAAATCCTTGGAGTTGTAAATACCTTGATGGAATATGTCAATACAACTTCTAAGATTCTAATTTTGAGTTTTCAACATTTGTTTCAATCTTAGTCACGACAATAAGTTTCAAGATGTGAATTTCTCATGGGATGTAACTCATCAATCTATTAGGCCCCACACTCTTCAACACTCCTTGAATCAAAACTTGGTGTATTCATAACTTGGGAAGATAAGAATGTTTGGTTCATGACTTGAATATCTTTATTGGATATCGCTTTCTCATGAGCTTGTTGATTTTGTTTTCTGTAGTACATGTATTATTCTTTTGAATGGAAAACCTATCTAGTAGAGATAAAATATTCACACTCTTCTTTTTCATTTCATTTTCTTCATATTCTATGACATATGTAAACTCAAGAAAGTAAAATTTATTGTTTTTCTACTTAGAACACTCTTGGGAACTTGAGGATATCAAATTTATGGATTTTTCCATCATGACAAACATCAATTTATCACTCAAATAGAAATCAAATCTTATTCAATTCATTCATTTATGATTTCTAATTCTATCTTTCATTTATGATGGAAGAGTCAATCCATCCGGGCTATGATATGAGATTACTTGAGCCTTTCTAGAGTATCTTAATTTTTATCATTTCCTCAATGATTTCCTCTTACCTCTCACAAGATTGAAGATGATCATATGAATATTTTACTTTATTATCATTAATGACAAGAGGAAATAAATGCCTTGTCTTGCAAGAATTATGATTTTTGAATCAATTTTTATTTATCTTGTAAGCATGAGCAAGATTGATAATGGACATGTATATTTAGAGCATGGATGGAATTGAAGTATTATGGTCATATTTGTTTAATTTGATTGATTTTGATTTCAGGAATGAGATATAGTGTCGAGGGGATACAAATCTCACAACAATCAACGACACTAAATTTCCTGTCAAATGGAATGTTGTGGGAAAGAATATATTGCTTATGTATTTAGAAGGAGGCTGTGATATTTGACTGAATGGACAATGAATGGATAATTGATGACAACATTGACACTTGTATAATTTTATGACAACCAATTTAGTTCCATTTTACATTATCTTAGCATGCTTTTCTTAAGATTAGTTTTAATTTTGGTCTTTATTTTTCTTTTTAGTCTAATTCCATTTTAATAAGTTAGTCATTTAGAGGAAGAGATTCTTCCAAACTGTCTAATAGTTGATCATACCATTATCTTTTGTTATGCAGGATGAGAAATGAATTCTACAACCAACAACTCATGATTTTTCTCTTTAATGAAGGCAACATAGGGAAGTTTTAATCTAAACTTGGTTGCTCATATTCCTTTGTGATATTTTCTAATTAACCAAGAATGTCACCAACCCAACAACTGCTCATAAATGTGGTATCATTCATATATTTACATGTTTATATCTAATCTAGTGGATATTTGGAGTCATTTTGATGAATATTTTCAGTAACTTCTATAACTATAATATCCCCTCTTTGCCTCATCAGATTGAATTGTTTGAATCTTTGGGTTTAACAATTATCTTCTATGGAAAAGAGAAATCAATGATTCGGTGAAAGATGTCACTTGTGATTTATGTTGTTGAAAATTCATCATTTTCAAGTGTGAAAAGGACTTTCTCATGTCAATACATATTGAAATATTATGGGTTTGTGAAATATTCATGTGAGTGAATTTAAAAATATGTTTTAACTAAAATTCTCCATTGACTCACTTTGTTAAGTAACGGTAACAAGTTCCCAGAAGATTTTCCTTGATTCACTAAATGAAAGAGAAATTACATATTACAATTGGATTAGAGGATTGTGTTGCAAATTTTTCACTGAATCATCAATTCTCGTAATCTCACTTTCAGATCTTTACCTTGGGAATCTTTCTATTGGGCTTGATGTTGAATGGCTAAAATTTCTTGATTGATAATTTCCCTTGACTTACTTTCCAATATTTCATTGAGAATGCATTCACTAATAATGCTCATCATCTATATTATGTTGTTGACCTCTCTTTCATGGTTAATTCTCCCTGTAACGACTAACAAAGTGTGCTTTTATTTTTTCTCTTAGTTTAGTGTAGTCTCTTTCTTTATTTTAATATAATTTTACTTCCTTTTTCTTAATTCTTCAACCATGGAAGTGAGTTCATATTCTTATACCATCATAGGTGAATTCTTAAATTTATCCAATTCCTTCAGGCATTTTAACAATATGAAATTTGTTATTATAAAATTTCAAATCTATTGGAATGTAGGCCTCGTTAGATACCGATTTTCTTGATCCGTGCTCATCATAGTCTTGCTGATTTTTAGTTCTAAAAATCTATGGGATGGGTCTTAGCTTAATGTGGAAAGCTTATTTATTAAAACTTTTCCCTTGTCCCAACTCTTGTAGCTTGAATAATGATACTTTTGTGTATATCATTCATAATTTGTTGCTACCACCAGATTTATTACTTACTGTTGGTTTCTATATTTTTCAGCCAATTCTCATTCTTTTGATGACTGGCATTCTAGCTTTAGACTTCTCTTAGTTTAGTTGTCTTTTCATGAATTGGCTTCGGTTTTAGCACTTGCTTTCTTCTTGTATAGATCACTTCCACCCTTTATTTTGAATGTTGGTACATTCTCTGATTTGATTTGACTCCTTAGTCTACCTTGAGGATTATTTTGAATTTGAGTGAAGGGTTGGTCCAATTTTGGTCACATATTGAATAATTTTTTATGAGTCATAAGATACATGGGCTACTCTATCTGAATGAACATTCATGAAGTTCTTAGATGTAGGTATGGACTAATAGTTCTAGTGGAACACATGTTCCTATTGAGTGTACCATGATAATCCATAAGTATAGGAAAGTGACTATCTATCTTATTCTTTGAGCTCCATTCACTTCATATTAATAAAATGGCCAATACTATGATGTTTTTTGGGGAGACATGTGGGTTAAACTAAAATTCATAACATCTACTCAACAAATCAAAGAAACTCTCGTATTAGCCTGTTTCCTTCACTCCTTATGTGCATATGCATATCTATATATAAAATCTAAAAGGGTGAGCATATTTTGAAATAAAAAGGAAGTTGAAAGCACTATTAATAGTGTGGGAAGTACAAGTAAACCCATCGAGACTTTGCTTGTATAGTACATAGGCAATTTCTCTGAGGCTATGGACATTCGCTGGTAGCGAAGCAATGACAAGAAAAGAGAGATGAGGAACACACTTATGTAGATGTTTTCTTTTTATCAAAGTGAAAATCCATGGTTAAACCAAAGCTAATTTGAAGTGTGTTGCTAGTAAAAGAATTTACCTCACTAATTACCTCTTTGAAAAGGGTGTGTTTGATTAAAAGTACTATAAATTTTGGGTTATATATTTTGGAAATTTTGCATCATTGTGGTACCCATGATTATTAGAAAGTTGTCTGCAATTTGTTGAGCTTATCTTTAAAATTTAAATCTAAAGTAAAGGCACTACACTTCTACTGGTAGAGATAACTATTTCTTCTAGTGTGTTGCCATTTGTTGAGGCCCCCTACTAAAATTTCATCCCTAACGTCTAATCCCCTACTTCTTGAAGCTAGTGCTAATTCTTTCTATACCTTGAGGGATTTGGGGGTTAATCTTGATTGATTATTTTCTTTGAAGGAGCTTGATTGTTCCTTTTGATTTAATGCCTTCAAATGTCTTCATGATGCTTCCTAACTTATGATGTTTTCGTTGACATTGACACATTATCCTTGGGACATTTTGTAGATTTCGAAGTGATTGATGATCATATGTGGCTGTAGGGTTTGATTTTCTATTGTATGAATTGAATGAGTTTGTTTTGAAGACTTGTTGAATGGATAACTTAATGAAAAAAACATATTCATTATGCATCCTCTTGCTTGCATGTTGTCCTTAATGTCTTGATCATATTCTTCAGTTTCGAACTCTTGAATAGAATCGCACAATCACTAATCCTTATTTTGATTTTGAGACTTGGCACATGTGGTTTTTAGGAAACATGTTTAAAAACACCCATGATTATATTTGAATAAGACCAATATTCATTCATTATTTTGATTGAAGGCAGGGAATGCAATGTTTATATATAATGGGAAGTTCCTTCTTGATCACATAACTAATCTCATATTTTTTGTGGTTGCAAGAGCAGGTTTGCAGGGCCACTTCATTTACATGATTGCTCTAGCCTTGAAATGCATGTGGGGAATCCATTTATTTTCTTCCTCTTTCTAAAGCCTTTCTCTATTGTGGATGTTTTCTGTCATTTGAAGATAATAGTCAACATTATGGAGTAAGTCTTGTCTTGCCCAAAACTCAACTGATTCTTGTTCCTATCACCTTTGTATTGATGAGGTCATGACCTTAATCCTTATCTGGAACCTTGATCCTTTTCAGGCCCCCCTCAATGGGTTCATCTCATCAGGCTAACCAAATCAATTCGCTTATGAAATTCCTAAGGTTTGAAAGGCATAATTTTCTTCGGATTAATCTCAGTGCGTTCTTGTTTCAGGCTCCCCTCTCTCTGAAAACCATGACTGGCATGAAACCTTGACTTGTGTGTAAATTGGCCTCAATTTCCTAATTTTTATTTTATTATTATTATTGTACATAATTTGTATATTTTTTAATTTTTATTTCTTTCTTCTTTTTGTTGTAATTTTTATTTTTATTTGTATTTTCCCCTGGTTTAAAAAAACCACATTGTTTTTTTATAAGTGAGTTTAGGAGCCTATATTACTAAAAGGGAAATATAGTACAAAAAAAGGGAACTCCCTGGTCTACCAAAAAGGAAACCAGGCCAGAGGTTCCCAAGTTGCATTTTCTGAAAAGAGCAAGGGGTATGACTGGGCTGCCACCGTGGGAAACCAGCCTAGTCCTACCATATCCAAGTTTTGAGAAATTAATCACTACAGACATAAAAAAGAGAAACAAAGACTAAAAAGACGCAGGACTGACCCGACTGATTTCCAATAGACTAACCAGATGCCAATCTAGGATGATGGTATGCCTCTTTCCTTCATCAGCCTGGCCCTTGTTCTCCTCCTTTCGGGATACCGTGTGAGTCTTTCTGATGTGTGTTGGGGCTCCATTCCCATCAGCCGACGTGATGTCCATGTGATGGACGTAGCACAGGTAGAGGTGGAATTGAGTAGCCAACCGCTCAATCTTGGCTTGCTGGGCCTTCTCGACCTCAATTAGTAGTCTGGTAATGGTTTCTAGACCACTGAGGTGTCTCAGGATTTTGTTCAACAGTTTCGTGTGTTCATTGTTGTTCTCATGTCTGGTGTCCCCCCTTTCCAAGCTCACCTTGACAATCAACATCTTTTTCGGCCATGCCATCTCCATCGTTTTGTGGTAGAGGGTTTCCCTAGTTTCTGTGGCTCCTGGGTCAGTTACCCAGTCCGTTTCCTGGGTCAGAGCATTCTGATTTTTTCCCTTGCGACTTATTTTGATTTCATTTTCCAAACAGTTAATAGTCGCTTTTCCCTTTGGTGTAACCAGGGTGTGGAAGCTGCCCTCCGCGTCTTCAACCGCCTGCTCCATCCTTGAAACCCGTCGGGGATTGTTTTGAGTTCCCTTCCCCAGGGGGTCCCTTTTGTTGTGTTTTCTCTTCATTCGTACCATCCTGTCTGGCCTATGGAATCTCCTTTTCTGGCTTCTCAACTTGTTTCCTACCCTTATGTCTATGGTGGTTCCTAAATTTGTGCTCTTCAGTTTACATCTATTTCTGCTATTTCTTCTCTTATTGAAATTTCCTTACTGTGGGCTCATCCTGCTAAGCATGGTCTGCCTATAGAGGTGAACCTTCCTGTTCCTTTTCCCCGTCGCGGTACGTATGATCATGATGACTTCACCGTTATCCATGTACGGGCCCTTGCCCTTGCTCTCTTGATATCCTACTGATCATCTCCCCGTACCTAATCTTTGGCGTGGTGGGTTGATAATGGTTTGTGTCAAACCCTCTTGCCTTACGTCATTCCCTACCTTCTGTGTGCGTTGATACTTTCCCATGGTCTTTCCCCGCAAATCTTACTGTTGGCATGACCTTGTTGTCGTACCCTCGCCTATTGTATAATCTGATCCTGCATTGTGATTGGTGGTTGCGTGTTGGGCTGTCATCTCCTGCTTGGGACTTTCATGTCGTCCTTTGGGCCTTTCGTTGCCCTCCTCGATGTGACCTTCCTTGCTCCAATTGTTGTCACAGTATTTTGTTGCTAGTTGGAGGCAGTCCATTCTCAATTGTCCATCCGGGATGTTGAGCCAGGTAGTATCTAGTACCGATCCTTCTTTTCTAACCCCCTCATTGGAAATTCTGTCCGCCAGGCCATTTGCTGACCTGCGCACCCAGCACAACTCCATTATGTTAATCATTTGCAGATGCTCCTAAATTTTTTGTAGGGAGTGTGCCAAGCGCCAGTGTCTCTGTGCTTTTCCTACTCTGGTGCCATTTTGGAGTCTCTTTACCATGTTGATGACCAAGGTGGAGTCACCTTCCACGATAGTGTTGGTTAGCCTTTCACGGCTTAGAATTTTGAGCCCGAGCTCTAGGGCTCCAAATTCCGCTGCGTTGTTGGTTGAGTTTCCCATACTCCTAGCATACAGTCAGATTATGTTTCCACCACTATCTCTGATCACCCCTCCCATCCCTGTCATTCCTGGGTTACCTTTTGCCACCCCATCAAAATTTAACTTAAGGAACCCTGCCAGAGGTGGTGTCTAGTTGCGCTCTCCTAATTGGAGTTGTGGTGGCCTCCCTACATGTGTACTGTTGCACCCATCTTTTAGGTAAAAAAGTTCCAGGATT
Organism: Picea mariana; assembly: GCA_032191745.1. Taxonomy (NCBI): domain Eukaryota; kingdom Viridiplantae; phylum Streptophyta; class Pinopsida; order Pinales; family Pinaceae; genus Picea; species Picea mariana. The sequence goes on from JASDQU010298097.1 coordinate 10,936, forward strand.
CGGGAGTCCTGGCCTGTGATTTTCACTTTTCTAGTCTAGCAATTGTGGCTCTACACCATTTCTCGTATTTGTGAGATTATTGCTTTCTTGAGTTTCCCTTCTGGAAGGTTTTCGTTCCTGAAGATGCGTCGATTCCTTTCTTTCCATATTGCCCATATGATCATCCTTGGCATGAGATTCCAGCAAAGGTTCACCATTTCATTTTTTCTATAACTCTCATTCCATTTATTGATGGTTGAGCTGATGTTACCTAGGGTCCTATTGGATTGGCGAAAGATGCTTGCTACCCAATCCCATATCTCTGTTGTGTAATTACATTCATCGAGGAGATTATTAGTTTTTTCTTCCTTTTCTTGACAGAGGTAGCGTCATAATGGGCCTATGAAACCTCTTTTCCTTAGGTTTTACCAGGTTAGAATTCGGTTGTGAAGTATTAACCATTTGAAGATTTTGATTTTTTGCCACTGGGGGTTGTCTCATATCTTTCCCCATTGTTGTGTCGAATCTTCTTGGTCTTGAGTCGTGATGTAATTTTGGGCTTCTTTTAAGTTGAATTCCCCACCATTTTTCCTGCCCCATCTTAGTTGGTCCTCTTCTTCTGAAACTACAATTTTCCTTTTCCCCAATTCCTCCTCCACCTCCTTCGCTATTGTTGCGATTTGATCTCTATTTTGTGGATTGAAATTGTCCCAGATCCTCCATCTGTCATGGTCATTTTCTTATTTCCAGTAGTCATGGATTTTGATTTTTCCTTGCACAATCATCTCCTGTTGGAGTTCCTCCCTATTGGGATTTTCCATTCTGGGTCCTTGTTTCCATGCGTCCTCCTAGAATCTGGCTGTTTTACCATTCCTCACTTATCGAAAGTTGTGTTTTCAGATCCAGGTTTTGTTGCACCATGCTAGATTCCAAATGGCTGACCCCTCTCGTGTGCCCATAAAGCGGATTCAGTCATGGTTGTTGATGTTTGGGGCATACTTGGCCTTCCATAGGGTTTTCCATGTTGTTTCCTTTTCTTTAACCCATCTCCACTAAATTTTCACCCCGTAGGATTCATTGGTTACCTGTGGTTCTTGTAACCCCAATCCTCCTTTGCATTTGGGTTTGAAAACCTTCTGCCAGGCCACAAGGGCCCATTTTTTCTTTCTCTCTGCTACTCACCATAGGAAGTCCCTTTGGATGGTTCTTATTTTTTGGAGTATCCCTTTGGGAGCTGGGAACACTGACATCATATAAGTCATAATTTCTTGCAGAACCACTTTGGTCAGAATGAGTCTCCCCGCTAGGTTGAAGGATCTGTAAGTCCAATTTTTCACCCTTTCCTGTAGTTTGTTGATCACTCCTTCCCAGGTTTCCACGTTGCATGCTCTATCCCTCAGGGGGATTCCCAAGTATTTCTTTGGGAGCATTTTGCATGAAAGCCCCAAAATAATTTCCAGGTTTCTTTGAATTGCTGGGTTGGATTGAAGAAGTAGATCATGGATTTGAAGTGATTGATTTTCACGCCCAAGGATTCCCCAAATTATTCTAAGATTATTTTATAATATTTCGCTTCCTTGACCGTGGGTATGCCATGGAGTAAAGTGTCATCAATGAACTATTGGTGCATGGAGGTAGGGAAGTTTTCAAAAGGTTTGATGCCTGTTATTTCTCTTTTTGTGGTTGCGCTTTTTATCCTTCTACTGAGTCCTTCCATCATCAGAATGAATAGGAAAGGTGTGTTGGATTACTGAGAGGGGGGGTGAATCAGTAATAGCATAATTATAATCCTTTTTCTTCAAATGTTATATCAATGTAGAATTATTATCCAATAATGAGCAGTAAGAAATAACCAATCACACACATACACAGTACACCAATGTTTTATGTAGAAACCCAAATCGAGAGAAAAATACGAATGTTTTTTCTTATATGTCTTGAAAAATTACATTCATTGGAAACACCAACTTCCTTTGTTTTCCAGCTGCAACTAGAAAGAGGCTCCAACCCCTTAGTTTCTCAGGCTACAACCTGAGGGAAGCTCCAAATCTCCAATTCTCTGGCTACAACCAGAAGGAGGCTACAACCCCCAATGTTCTCCAGCTACAACCGGAAGGTGGCTACAACCACCTGTCCTTGCCCCGTCCTACCACCCTGAAGTAGAAGTAGAATGATGGAACCACTGTCACACTATCACTGTGAGATATATCGTTGTAAACTTGTACCAATAAATCTGAACCATGCATCAACTTGTACCTCAACCTGTAATCAACCTGTACCATAAACAAGTGCATCAACCATGCACCAACCTGTAATCAACCTATACCATAAACAAATGCATCCAACCATGTACCAAGTATGTATCAATCATGTGTCAACTACTCATCAAATATGACTCATCAATATGGACCAACATCATCAACTATACACCTCATGTATGTGCGCCAACTCATCAACTACTTGTCTCAACCATGTACTCAACATGTACCACAACCAAAAGCCCTCATCAATTTCATCATCCAAATATGATTTGTAGCTTTGTAATAGACCCGGTGTATATGATCACATTCCTACAAACATTCCTTAACTTTAAAAACAAGAGACCAACATTTTCATCAAACTTTTCTTTAGTCTCACATGCCTAGTTTTGGATTAGTCAACAACCCTAACTTGAAGTAATCATAACTTTGAATCTGTAATGTATAAATATATCAAACTAATAAAAAAAATTCTTCAATGTGTTTTATGCAATTCCTCCAAGTTTCACTACTTGAAACCTCTCAGAAAAGGAGTTATAGCAAAAATGGCATACCTTGCTGAATTCTGGCTTATTCTAGAGAGCGACCTCGTAGAGCGTTCCCCACACAAAATATTTAATAAATTGATTTGAAACTATTACATAGCATACTAAAAACAGTACAATAACCAAAACATTTGGTCTCACTAAATTGGTATCTGTTATGAAGAAGTTATGACGTTTTTACCCGAAACACCTGATTTTGACTAGTTTCAGGACTGGCCACAAACCCTATTTTCCATGGAGTGTAACTCCAAAAATACAACGACCCACAAGATGAATGTTTTACCACAGATACTTGGAGATGTTTTCTCACTTGCATAGAAATTTCACGGTCTGAAACATTATAGAAATTTTTTTATAGCGAAAATGGTGAGATGACCTGTAAATAACATACCTTAGAAAGCACCATCAAAAGAATTTATCCTTCCTTGCATTTCGGCCTTCTTTTCTTCACCTTCACTCA
>JASDQU010298100.1:0-22863 GCA_032191745.1 Picea mariana
AGAATTCCTCAAGGAGGAGGAATCGACGGTCGGGATTCGTAGGGAAGACTCGCGAAAACCCGTCAACCGTCAGATCCAGGAGAAGTTGCGAGGGATTTAACCCTTAGCCGCAGGAGGAATCAGGAGCCATCAGAACTTGGCTTATCGGGTTTTACAGAGACAAGAGGTTCATATTTGTTGAAATCGCGATTGGCGATTTCCCGAAGCAGTTGGAGCCGTCGATCACTATAGGGACAGGTGGCACGAGATCTCGGAGAGTCAGGATTCGACATTCGGAACTTCCCGGTGCAAAGGAATTGCAACGGGTGAAATCGCGATCATGCGATCCCCGATAGAGCAGAGAAAGGAGGTGACATGGCAGGGAGAAAGCGCACGTGTGCATCGGGGTTCGGGGTTTTGGTTGACACGAGAACCGTGTACACAGGTTTCGCGATAAAGCGAAACCTGATTTCCCGACAGGGTAAAGGGGAGATCGCCGAAAAGAGATTTTTGTGGGTATTGAGAACTCCCGAAAGGAGTGGGAAGAGTTCTTTGACTCTTCGGGCCTGAGTGAGAGAAGGTCATGGTGGAAGCGGGACGCGTGGGTGGCGCGTGCTGCATCACATATCATAGGAGGATTTTAGTGGCATTTATTATTTGATGGAGGAACCTCGTGTAATGGTTGAACATGAGGAGCATTCAAGTTTGCAAATGTTTGCAGAGAGGCATGACCCAAAGGTTTATGGTTATGCACATGGTTTGCATTATGGGGATCAGGAGTCGCTTCTTTTGGAGAGCCCATTAAAGGATCAAGTCATGATCATTGATGAGACAGTTGAGCATATACCTTGTGGACCAGCCAGCAAGGAAGTATATGCGTCCATGTATGGTGGGGACAAGTATATTACAGATGAGGACACATCCATTTGGGATCCATGTTCAGCTGACACTAGTGTAGTGATTGATATAGTGACACATACATGATACATAATGATATGCAGTGGTATACAACAATATGCAGTGGTGTGCAATGATATGCAGTGTTATGCAGAGGGGTATAGTGGTACACAGTGGGAGACAGTGGAGTTTAGGTGAGAGTCATACTCTCACCTGTTGGAGCATGGAGGGTCCAGAGGAGGACGATCCACTCTTTTGCGGTAGTATGTGGACTCTAGAGGCCGTACTCTCAGCAACAACAATGTTTGTGATGATGGAGGGAGTATGGTTGACCATATGTGTGAGGAGACGCCTTTGGAGGCATGCAATGGTATGGGAGTAGCATGGAATTTAGGTAACTATTCAGATAGTCCAATAGCACATAGGGATGAGTTCCATGGAGAAGTACACTTCTCGAAGATTGATCTTCGATTGGAATATCAGCAGGGCAGGGTCATTGAGCAGGACACTCACAAGACTGTTCTTAGGTATACTTATGAGTTTTTGGTCATGCCCTTGGGGTTGACCAATGCACCAGTCACCTTCCAGTCCTTCATGCAATGGTGGAGACACTTGTTACTGTTATTTGATTCCTTCATTATATGCAGTAGGACGGGAGAGGATTATTGGAGCCAGTGGGATGAGATAGGGGGCATTGTGGTCATGACAGAGTTCATCCATTTGGACTCTGTGATCAGTGCATTGAGTGCACAGGATGAGAACCAGACTTATTTGGATCGGTTCACAGAGATTGCAGTTATCGGAATAGTGGATGGCATTATCTTCTACAAAGATTACACATCGGATATTTGGCTCATTTGGACTCTGATGGTTATTGGTGGAGCACAACGGTAGTTGACAAGCATTAGGAGTGGTGGACTTCCAATGTTGATGTCAGATCTTGGCATTCATCTGAGTGATGGATTGTTTCAGATGAGGTTGATGACCGATCAAGTTGAGACAGTGATTGGTCTGTGTCATGGTGGGAATGTTGTGAGAGGAGTTGTGGGGTTTTTCTTTTCCCTCACGATACCCAGTATTGAGGATAGTCGTCGATTAACAGGCATTGACTTCACTGAGGTTCCTTGGTTAAGTATGGTCCATGATAAAGGATTCTAGGAAAGGAGAGCACAATCTGAGCATGGTGGTCAGATGATTGTGATCAGAGGGATGCATCATCAACATGAGGATTCCCCTCTGAGGCTGGCATGGGACCCTGTGATTGCAATTGTTGACAGGATGACAACTGACACATGTGGGATTTCCAGTTTGCGTTCTCCAAAGTTTACTCTTATAATGCGTAGGATTGGTTGCTTGGAGGAGCGGTCTTCTAAGGAGTCGGTCGCGTTTCCGCAGATTATGATTGCTTGGCTTACCAAGGGTGTTAAGCAAATTTGTGTGATAACACTGTACAGATCAGTATGATGAGCAGAGGGTGCTTCACTTCATATAGGATAGTTTGGGACTCGGGTGACTTCATCACTTATGGGCAGGTCCGAGAGTTTCTCACAGGGAGGGACTTCGCAGACGTTGCGTCAAGACACATGGGGAAGAGTCCGCCTTGGCGACATAGCACATTGGTGGTCTAACTATTAGTGATGACTGATAGATTTGCGACAATGATTGGTCTGCTTTGTTTTTGGGACACCAATAAAGGAGAGGTTAGACTTATTCCAGATGGCAAAACATACCTTCTTTTCATGTACCCAGGATCGAGGTTGTTAGTGGATTTGCATGTTTGAGTTTCATGGAGATACCTTTGGAGGAAATGATTCATGACAGTAAGTTCAGTCCCTACATGTGTTTCAGTGTGGGATCCCAGGAGAGGAGGATGTGGACTAGGCACATTGGACCAATGGTTATTACCAGAGTGGTGCCGCAACAACAAGGTGGTCCTTTTCGGAGATCGGTTTAGGACCCGGGTATCATTTTTAGTTTCAAGTTGGCTCAGTCGATGGAGCATCGGGTTGTGATGGCATTGCTTGAGGACAAGCAATCTTGGGAAGGGAGGTCTGTAATGTCCATTTCCTAGTGATGACTCAAGGAGGAGCGAATCAATAGCCTATACTTATTCTAGTAGGCTATGGTCAGGAGAAAAAGGGAATAAAATAATTATTTAGTGTCATTTACTAGAAAAGTCTAAGTTGAAAGTGACATTAAGTAATAAAGTGGAAAGAGGTGATTAAGTGACTTAAAAGAATAATTAAAGATACAACTTAGGAAAAGACACTTAATTAATTAAAGTGAATATGGAATTAGATGAGAAAAATGAGAAAAAAGGCGTTTTAAGTGACTTAAATGATTATTAAGATAAAACTTAGGAAAAGTCACGTAGTTAATCAAAGTGAATGTGAAATTAGAAGCAAAAAGGTGTTTTAAGTGACTTAAGTGAATATTAAGTCAAAACTTAGGGAAAAGTCACTTAATTAATAAAGTGAATAGGAAATTAGATGAGGAGGGGAGTATAAAAGGGAAAAGTCGATCTAATTCACCATTATGCATGAGTTGAGTTGAGAATTAGACCTCAGAGGAGAAGTTAGGTGACTTTCTCCATGTTTTGTGGATTTCTAGAGGAAACCACCACCATTGATAGATTTCGGTGTTGAGAGACACACCCTAGTCCATCGAAAGAATCACCTAGATTATTCATTAGGATTCAGAGTACAGGATTGGATCCTTCCTTAAGGATTTGCTTCATTTTCAGGTTCAAGTTTAGGCAAATTCAAATAAGAGATATAGCGTGGATTTATCTTCGCATTGTATTCTGGAGTGCATGCATCATATATTTCTTGCATGCATCATATATTTCTTGCATGCAACATATCCGAGCTTATCGCAGTAGATCCGAGATCATTGCAGCAAATCTGAGCTACATCCTTCTTGCATGCAACATATCTGAATTGCATGTGTTGTCTAGGGAGAGGGTGACCCAGTGGGAACAAATTTCATCAGATTCTGAGGAGCATAGATATCAGATCTCAGTTTCCATTGGTTGTGGCAGTTGCATGCAACATTCCTTCCATGCATGCAGTAGATTCAACTTGCATGTTGCAGATCAACCAATACATGTTATAGATCAATATTCTATTTGTCTTCCTTGGTACCATAGGATTGTTTTATCTATGTTACATTCTAATTGAGGCATTCTGAGATTGATTTCATGTATTTCTTTGTATTAACATTTGTTGTTATTTAATAAAATGCAATGAGTTATTTATGGATCCAACAATGCCATGCATGCTACGCATGAGAACATAAAACTAAACAGACACATCTAAAAACCCAAGAAATGCATCTGGAAACCCCCGGAGTATTAGATTTGCAACAAAACATCCAATAGTAGCAGTAAATATCCAGATCCAAGGATCATGGATATTTCACTTTGAAAGAGCATAAGCCCCAATGTTTAAGTCTATGTATACATGTGTAAATAAAATGGACTGAAATTGAGCTCATGCCTCCTTTAATTGATTTGCTAAAGGCCTAAAGAATAAAATAGAAAAAAATATAAAATTAACAAAAAGTTATCAAAATCCCTTACTCATCTTCTCAAAATAAAAATATAAACTAGATGAGTAAATTGCTAACAAAAAATAGACAATGAGTCAAGAAACATAATGAGTTGATAAAGAGAGAACTCTGTAAAAGGACTCCTCCAGATGCAAGACCATCTATCTGTTAACCCTCTTTTGAAATATCATCAGCCCCAATGTTTAACTCTCTGCATACATGTGTAAAACAAATGGACTGAAATTGAGTTCATACCTCCTTTAGTTGATTGCTAAAGGCCTAAATAGTAACATTTATTACAAAATGAGCTAGAACACTAAAGGATGAAGCCCTAGATAGGGTTGAGCCACATAAGTGAGGTGAAAGAAAGATACTCACAATAACACAATATGATATTATCAATGAATCACTAGTGCATCTATTACAAGGATTTCACCTCCTTATCTATGATTGTTCACTGAGAAAGTCATTTCCACTTATGAATGTGGGATAAACCACTCTACACAAATGAACAAAAGCATAAACTATAACCTAAAGTCATAAGTGACTTTATTACAAATGTAACCCTTATATCCTAACACCCCCTCTTGAGGCTTAAAGTACTAAAAGCAAAACATACCAACCAAAGATCGTTGACTGACTAAAACATTAGAACCAAACATTCTTCAGAAGCTTCTTCCTTGGAAATTGTTATTGGAATGGGTATAGCTCCATCAAGTTTCTTCGTAACCCTTGTAAAGGTCTATCTCCCGAGATGAATTCTCGATTTCTCAAATTCCACCTCCCTGAACTCATGAATTATGAATCTTCTGAATTATTGGACAACCATCTATGTTGAGCTACATCCATAGTGCTCCATCAAGTTGTCTCATGACCTCCATAAGGGTACAATTCCCAAGATTCACAAACTCTCAAACTGTTTGAGAGGCCATCCATGTTGAGCTTTATCTACATTAGATCCCTTTCCGTTTTCAAGGTGTTGGCTTCTTAAAATGTGTAAAATTCCCTTTCTTCTGTAAGGTCATCATCACTATCAACATTAGATGGATATTCAATGATGGCTACATTCATTATATGTGGTTTGCATTTGAGCTTTCCATTAAGAACATCATTATCTTTAAATCTATAGTTTCAGGCTATTGTTGATGAAAATTCGTTGATCTATGTTCAAATGCCTTGGGCATAATTACTCGTTCTATACATCCCACACTTAGTCATTTTTTTTGCAAAATGTGGGTTGTCGGAATACCTCCTATTATCATCTCAAGTTAAAAATCCCACAAACCCACAAGTCTACAAGTTCCCATACTTAGTCACTTTTCCACTTTCCACCACCATGCAAGCTAATACTTAGCCATTTCTTCATTTGCAAGAGTCATGTTGTGGAAGTGAAAATTGTCCTTGAGACCCGCAATCTCGCAACCCACAACCTCCAAAACAAACCTGCCAAATTCCACGTTACACAAAATGGATCATTCTTCTCACATTTAGTTTATTTCACAAATTTGGATGTGGGAGGTTCCCCCTCATCTTCCCCTTTCATTCCTACATCCTACAACATGCAATTCCACAATCTCCAAAAAGACCTTTGCATCACTCATTTTGCACTTTCCATACTTAACCAATTTTCATTAATCGTGACACATGATCCCCTTTCCCAAAAAAAAATATTATCTTACTGCCACATCAGTTGTCACACGTTATGAATTAATACCATCATTATGTGAGGTGATTCTCATAAAATCTTCGCTTTAAATACAAATCAAATCATGCAATTAACATGTATGAACCAAGTGTTATAGCATATGATATCAAGACAATACATAGTGAATTTACTAATGTGTTAAATCCTTGTTGTAAAGGGTATTACTTCAACAAAACTGCCAATTATTCACTAAAATAATATTTGCAAAGTATGTCGAATAAGAAAAAGGAGCTATATTGTGGAGATACCATCAACACTCTAGGACGAGAAGACCGTGAATTCCAGTTGTTTGAAGCTTTTAAGTGGTATTCAACGCTTTCTCCTCTGGAAAGAAACTCAAACAAAGTCTAGACTTCCAGAATTGTATTAGCTAGGTGCATGCTAGAGGTGTTCAACTTCAAAGAATTAGTTCTCTAGTGTGCAGACAAATTCAATAGTGAGAAGAGAATAATTCAGCTACATAAAAGGACACCAGTCTCTCTTATGCCTACAAGTTTAAGAAAAATGCTTAGACTTCCAGAACCCGATATGAATTTTAAAGGTTTTGAAGTTGATGCCTTTCTAAAGCCCACGATGGAGGAGCAAACCTATTGGATAATTTTCTCACGGAGCCATCAAAGGATTCTGCAAGCTCTTCTCAAATAGAGGTATGTTCACTCAAGTACGCATATAAGGAATTTGCATGGTTGTTTTCTAGAATCATTGGACAAGAGTCCACGACTATTGTTCCAAGATATGTTTTGTATGTTCTACATCACTATGTTCACGAAGGTGCCATGTTTGATTGGGCTTGCATTATTTCAAATGAAGTTTCCTTTTAGTTGGGAAACTTAAAAAAAAAAAAAATTCCATATGACTTGTTATTTAGTTTATGCCATAGTTTATTGTCATATATTTGAAGACCTACCACGAGCAAGAAATGTGGACTACAATAAGGATCTAATACACTTCTGGTATCCCACACTTTGGAGGCATAAGGCTCCATATCATTTTTACCAAGTATAGAGTGCTTGATTGTCCACCTTTAAAAAGATGATTCATGGTTCCACTACACCAATATTGTCAATAGAAGCTTTGACCTTTCTTGCAGGAAAAAATGAATTTTTTGAGGTTCTAGATGATTTCAGCTATGTCAGACTATATGGTTTTCAAGGAAAACCATGTTTACTCCATTTTTATGTTTCTAATAAATTCTTCACAATTGAAGTATGCAAAAAGTATAAATATTGGGCACATTTATTTAATGAGAAACAGAAAAAGCAATTCATTCCACTTCCTTTGAAAATTGGAGAGATTATTGTCAAAAACATCTCCCATTTGGATGAATTCACTATTTATTTTGATCATTTTAAATTAAGATAAACTCATGAAGCCCGGGGCTTTGACCCTAATGATTTGATCACAATCGGTTATGGTTCATCATTTACCAAGTCAACTCAATTGGATGAAGGAGGAGGGCATAACCAAAACCCTTGAGAAGGTTCTCCTGAGAAACACCATGATGACATTGATACTCTAGTTAGCACAAATGACCAATACAAACAAAAAGGGTGAACCACAACAAGGAGTAACCCTAGCTCACAAAACATTTCTCAGAAAATTTCTTTGACAAGGAGCAAAGCTCATGGAAGCAACCAAGAACAAAGGAAGTCTCTCACTGGGAGATCTCATGATGGAGATGACAAAAACCCTCCTAAAAATACTCTTGAAAAATCACACACAATCCCAATAAGTATAAAAAGGAAAAGAGAGTATGTTGAAAAAGCAAGTCAAGAAGTACTAGAATGTGAAGTCATGAAAGTTGATGTTGAAATTGGAGAGCCCAATTGGGCTAAACAACGACTGATTGAAAGTAAGATAGTGGTAGAAGAACTGGATTGTGGAGAGCCAATGGTTTTTGAAGAAGAATCAGTCACTCTCCACCATGTTGCATTTAATCACAACTCAAAGAAATTGCAAATTGAGAAAGTAAATTTAAAAAATAAAAGAGTTGTTGAAAAATGGAGCTCAGAGATAGACATGACATGAGTAAAAACTTATAAGGTTTTGCAATTCCATCAAGCCACGGGGATTTTAAATTTCAAGGAATATCTCCAAAAGGATTTAGAGAATGATGAGCATTTTTACAAAGAAATTGTCGGCACCTTTTCTGCAAAAATATCAAGTATGAATGACGCCCATAGGAGGGAACAAAATATTCCTTCCAAGGTCAGACTTAAACAAATAAATGCATGTTGGTTAAGAAGAATCAAGTGTTTACAAGAAATGGTCATTGAGTGTGGCACTATAAATTTAAAAAGAAGTGATTTGTTTCTTAAGCTTGTTGGTTTAACTAAAGAATTGGAGGGCCCACATTTGATAATGGACTCAATATTACTTTCAAAGGATCAACTACAAGAACATTTGGAGGCCCTTAAAACCTCATGGGTTAGTGAATTCGACAACCTAACTGAATTTTTGGGGGAAGAAGTTGAGAAATGGCTAATTCATTATGTGAACAAAAATGAAGATATTGAAGATACAATTCACTGGTTGGATTTTGAGTTAAAAGATATTGAAAGTGAGTCGTTTGATACCAATATTAAGCATGAGATAATGGTTTCCCCCATGCGAGAGTACATTGAGCAGTGGTTAAAGAATGCCTTGGTTAAAGTAACCGAGCAAAATTCTCAAGAAGTAGTTACAACCGTTAGGGCACCTCCAAGTGAGCATCATACAAAAGAAACTTTAGCAAGCAAATGAAGCTGAGAGTTTTTCATCATAGTAAGTCAAGTAGCTATTTCATTCAAGATTTTATCTTCTTTTCCTCTCAGTTAGCAATCATCCAACCTTTTATATTTCATGATTTATGAATACCAAAGGTCGATTCCTAACTGTGTCTTCTTTGCTTCTTCCAAGTCTTTTTATTTATTTATTTGGTCTACGGGAGCCCCATCCCAGTCCATTTAGTACGAATACAATTTACCTTCCAAATATTATAAACTCTTTAAAGACATTTGTATATTTGTTGAGGTTCCCAGAGAACTATTCGGGACACATGTCTAGTGATTTCCTAGACTTTGAGTTTAAAGCATGAGATTTCAAGAGTGTGTCTATCAAAATCCCTTTGAGTTTTAAATGAAAAACCATGTTAAGTTATTTGCATATGTGGCATTTTATTTCCATTCTACCAAATGAAATATTTTTCTTTGCTTTATGCTATGATGGAAACAATGCCTTGTGAAATTTATCATTTTACCGGTTTAAAATCTTGTATTATATCTACTATTGTGAGTGAATATTCATTTCAGAAAAAAGCATGGTCCTTTCTCATGCATACTTTGTTTGTGAATATTTATTCCATGAAGAGCCTGGTCCTTCTCATGCATTTTTTGTAAATTTTGTATTATATTTAAGAGGAGTACGACCTCTCTTAAAATGCAGGGGGATTTATCCTCATGATGTTATCTTTTAGACTCTGAATCGTCTTAAAGATCAACATATATGTGATCCATTTTCTTGCAACAATAACATTCCATATCCCCTTTGTTTTTAGTTGATCTTCTACTATTGTCTCTTGAGTATAATGTAGTTTCAGCTTGAGGATCACCTTTTATATCCCCCATAATTACTCTCTTTTCTTAAGCTAAGAGATCTAAAATCATGTCTTCTAGAGTTCGAGAAGGCATCTGAGTGATAGTAAATATAACATTACTATATTTGAAAGACATATTCACACTTAGAATATGTGGCTCTCAGACTATTGAAGTCACAAGAGTAGAAACCTTGTCTTTCAAAGGCCCAAGATTCTTGATACGACTTCTTGTTATGATACCATATTACAGAATGAGCTAGATCACTAAATGATGAAAACTTAGATAGGGTTGAGTCACATAATTGAGGTGAAAGAAAGATACTAGCAATAACACAATATGATATTATCAATGAATCACTAGTGCATCTATTACAATGGAGTTCACCTCCTTGTATGTGATTACTCACTGAGAAAGTCATTTCCACTTATGAGTGCGGGATAAATTTCCCTACACAAAGCGAACAAAAGTATAAACTATAACCTAAAGTATCAAAGTGACTTTATTACAAATGTAAGGCTTATTATCCTAACAATATTATGAATATGAGAATCCCCTTTCATCCAATTTATCACTGGAGAAGAATCCCCATATACTCATGGCTACAATATCCCTTTCTCACTTTCCAATTTGAGGAGACATCTCAAAGCCATAAATTCAACAATATTATCGGTGCATGTGCCTGAACCTGTTTTAAACTCAAACAAAATGATTGTTTGAGAAAAATAGTATGCCTCTAGCACTATAGAGGTCACAGGGACCTCATTTATTCCCATCGAAAAAAAACCATGGGTAAGATTTGTCAATCACCAACTCCCTTGTTTGTATTGGAACCATTTCCTTGACCTTCAATATGCAACCTTGAAAGAATCCATAAATATATGCATATACCTAAAAATGTTGGCTCTTGTTTATCATTAAACATGATATCATTACAAGTTAGTCAGATGCCCCCAAGAATTAAACAAGGCAAAGCTCTATGAGCCTTCAATTCCTTCTTCCTAAACCGATTTCTCAAGAACTATTCCATAATCATAACATTTCAAGAATTAGGACATCTAGTGAATTGCTCTGCATCCTTCCATATTTGTTGTGCAAAAGGGCACTAAATCACTAAATGCCCAATGTTCTCCTTTGCTCCCCTGCATGGATAATTGTTGTTCTCCTTTCATATTTTTTAATAGTTGATAGGTTTTGTTTCTCTGTCAAGCTCGTTAAAAAATGAAACAGGGGTCTTGGGATCAACCCAGAAGCTACGAGCATGGTTCCTGTTTCTGTGTGAAGCTCATTAAAGATTGAAATAGGTACCCACAAGCATAGTTTTTTTTCTCTGTGGAAAGCTCGTTAAAAAATGAAACAAAGGTCTGGGGGTCGAACCCAGAGGGTGTTGAGCATAGTTCTTTTCTTGTGTCAAGCTCGTTAAAAAATGAAACATACAACCACTCTGAATGAGAACGAACCTCTCAATGTATGCTCGACTTATTTTAACTTAGATTCGGTAGTTGACATGGTGATCTCTTCGATAGGGCTATTAGAGCTTGATCTCCCTACCCCTATTATGGCCCTCGACATGTATTCCTTCCAGAGCATTGTTCTTCCGTCCAACGAGGATCTCTTGGAAGCCATGATTGAGGTATTTCCCTTGACATGTATTCCTTCCAGAGAATTTTCCTCTTGGAAGCCATGATCAAGAAGAATCTAGGAGCATATTTTCTTTTCTCTGTAGCAAGCTCGTTAAAAAATGAAACAGAGATCTAGGGGTCAAACCCAGAGGGTGTTGAGCATAGTTTTTACCTGTGTCAAGCTCATTAAAAAATGAAATCGATTCCCCTCTAATTGAGTCAATTCTTGAGCTAGATCTTGTAAACATTGAGTCGAGTCTTTCGCGAGATCTCGTAAATGTTGATTGGAGTCTTTCACTTGATCTCGTAAATGAACCTTCATTTCATCTACCTTTGTCAGTTGACCCTCTTTCTTCCTCCCTCTCCGGTGAACATTTTTCTATTACTATCCAGGAGTATATTCTAGTATAAAATAAGAGTAGGCAGATGAAATGAATCTTGGGGGGCATGTCTCCAGCCTCTGGACATCATGTTGGAGTTAAGTCACTAGCTTCAGTTGGTGGAAAAGTACCAAGCTCTGGACATTAAGTTGGGAAGAAACGAGCTTAGTCTTTATTCTTTCTCGTGCTCGTAAATACATGAGAATAGGTTACCGAGCTTAGTCTTTGTTCTTTCTTGTGCTCGCAAATACACGAGAATAGGTTATTGAGTACACTTTTATCTCTTTTTCAGACTCATAAAAGATTTACAAAAAAGGAACTCTTTGGAGTCTCCTTTAAGCTCTTTTCAGACTCCCTAAACATGAAAAGATTATCGAGTGAGCTTGTTTCCTTTCACACTCGTTAAAATGTTTGAAAGGGCATCTTTCGAGTGGTAGTTTACCCCTTTTTCGGCCTCGTAAGACTAATTATGAAAAAGGAATACTCTATCCCCTTTTGGTTAGAAGAGTTCTCTCTTGTATTGTTTTATACTTTTTCGGACATGAGAGACCAAAACTTACGAAAAAGTGAACTTTGGAGTTTCCTTTAAGTTCTTTTCAAACTCAAACATGAAAATTCACCGAGTTTACCTTCTCTGGGATCATAAAATTATTCATTGAAGGACCCATTTGGGACCGAACCTTGCCTTCTTCGAGTTTGTTAAAAATATGACGAGGGTGTTGGAGCTGCCCCTGTTTTTTAACCCGTCACAATTTTCATTTTTGGATACTTAAATTTCTAAAGATGGCCTTTTGATTTTCTCCCCCTGAAAACTTTGAAAACTCTACAACTTTGTCGCGTAAGCAACAATGATTTTTCTACTCTCAAAACAAGCCCACTCACGTAAAAATGTTGCTTCTTTTTGTTTGCTTCAGGACCTCGCCAGTCAGGTAAGTTAATCCATCAATTCACACTACCCGAGTCACGAAGCGGCGAAGTCCTTTTAAACTTTCACTTTAAGCAATAATCAGGGTAAAGTCTTTTTGACTCGTGATTTGACTGCATCGGAGTTTCGCGCCTCGGCATCTGTCGAACCAAGGTTTTGTTTTTTACAACCTCGAGAACCGAGAACGCGAAGCCTTTTAGGATAACCCTGGTCAATGATCAGGGGCAAAAAAAAAGCTAACCGTGGTTAAAAGCCGTTCTCGACGTTTCGCCACTCGACACTATCTTTTCAAAAGTTACAGCGTCTAAAACCCTGACTCACGAAGTAGCGATGTAATTATAGCATGATTAATTAAGCACCTAATCCAAGATTTTCTGACTCTTAATTAAGTCTTAATTATCGCCATTTCGCGGTTTCGCGACTCGGTGTACTAATCTCCCAAAAGTTGATCTTCGAAGTTTCGAGTCACAATACGGCGAGTAAAACGATTATAAAATTAATCACGCCTTAAATCACGGTTATCTTTAATTAAATAGAAGTCAGTCCTCGTGATCTCGCGAGTTGGAGATTCAACATGTTAAAAGAAAATCCACGACGTAGCGAACGGTGAGAAATTGATTTGCGTTGGTAATATTTGATAATTTAAGATAAGGCAAGATATGTCCCGCGCCCCGAGACCTGCACGTTTCTCGAGGTAGCCATCTCTCTCCCTACTCCGACTGACTGTCAAACCGCCAAAAAATTGATGACATTAATGGGGAATTAAAGTGAATCCACAAATATAAGATTGGATTTTACGCAATGAATTTGTTTCTAATTACGATTTGACAGGCTTATTTCGAAAAGTACTGAAGCTTCAAATATGTATAAGAGTTTCATTTCATTATAGGGAAAGCATTTTCATAAGCATGCAGAGCTCGTCATTTCCTAAGTGAACTAATTCCTGCATGTATACGCAGTTTTATCGCAGAAGGGCGAAGACGCAAGCTTCAGCTATGGCTCCACGGAAAACAGCAAAGGCGAATGTCGAGGTTGCAGGGCAAGGCTCGGATAATGTCTTCGACACTTCGCCCTGGAGTGTTGGCTCGGTCCCTAGCTGGTCGTTTGTTTCAGATATTCTGCAATCTGAGTTGGTGAATTATTCGGACTCCGACGACAATGAAAAGGACGACCTGAACACTAAATACAAGATAGTTGTTCAATCTAGAATGCACAGGGTAGCAACCAGACCATGGTTGCTTCCATATTATGATATGATTCGATGGGCGTTGGATCACATAGACTTGCCCACTAGAACTATTATGAACGACCAGTGGGTCACGGTCGAGACTTTTAGACCAGAGCATATCCAAACCATGTATAAGCTCCCGACGACATCTGAATACACATATGGTGCTGAATTCCTGGAGGAGTTCAAAGAGAAGGAGTGCACTCAATATGACAAAACCATGCCCGGTTTGATAAAGGATTGGGTTTCGCGCTCCGCGAAATTCAGAGCAAATGAMCAGGGCGTTTATTCAATCGCTTCGCTGGAGCCACARTAYAAGTATGTGGCAATGATGACATGCCGACTATTCGGAAGAGAGGACACATCGCATTTCTACATTGCGTGGGTGCCTCTCATGTTTCGGGTCGCAGAAGGTTGCTCATTTAATTGGGCAAAGATACTCTCGGACAGCTTGGCCAACCGGGTCACAGAGTATCGAGAGCAGAAGGCAAGTGGGATATCGTCCTCATTTTTCATGTCTGCATATATTATGGACGCGGTATGTTCTATGACACCATTCCCTTTGATGAGCTGGGCCTGGAATCCAGTCCAAGAAAAACCCGTACATGAGTATCACGACAAGCTGTGGGAGAATAAAGTGGACAAATTCATTTACGAAATTTTCAACTGGGTGATGGTGCCCCTGCACATCACCATTTTTGGTCACCCGCCACCTCGTATCTTGGATAGCATTGCTGCAAATCTGAATGGTATAGCAGACTGGTACTTAGAGGCAGAGTTCTCCTACTTCAGAGTGTTCGGAGCTATTGTTCCCCCACTTGCACTACCACTGTTCATCCCCGACAAGCTGGCTTGTCACGAGATCGCCCGACAAACAGTGATTGGCGGGGTGAGTAAAGAACTCAAAGCATCTTCGAAGAAGGTGTGGCCGTTTTTTCCCGTTCGGCTAAATTATTATTCTTTATTGGATTTCGGGCATGCCAAAGTTGAGGCTACAGCCCTGGAAGACCTGAGTTTGGTATCCATCGAGTATAAAAAACATGATCCCCAGAGAATTGTGAGCAATCATTTAGCTAATTGTGGGCTAAAGAGGTTTGAACATGAGTTTTCACCCCCGGATGACATTTTCCGAGGGGCGAGGTCTTATGAAGAAGTGCTAGCTTGGATCCAATCTTTAGCACCCGAAGACACAGCCTCTGTATTGAGATTTCAAGAACACAGACGAAGATGTCTTCCCGCTGTACTGTGGAGAGGGAGCCCGGGCATGTCTGAGACAGAATCAAAGGATGATGAAAGCCCTAAAGATGCGACTCCTGGCTCGGAAAAAAGCCAGAGTGAGAGGAAGCAAATGATGAAGCCCAAAATAGAGGCACAAAATCCGGGCCCGCCAAAGACACATAATCCAAAAACTGAGACGAAGATCCCTGAACCTCCAAAGAAGTAGGACCCGGTCGTCACCCCAGAAAAGGCAGCGAAACAAATCGGGGAACCCATCACTTCTATTACCCCCTTGCAGTCGACGCAAGGAAATATAGAAAAAAGATGGATTTTCAATGAGGAACTGAGGCCTATCAGAGCAGAAGAACTTTCTCCAAACGAGTTCTTCTTTGACAAAAAGAGGAAAGCGGTGGTGAAAACGGAGTTCTACTAGGAGGGAGAATCGATTGCTAAGAAGTTCAAGGTTATGACCGATGGAAAAAACAAAAAGAATGAGCAATTCGCCACAGAGATCACAAGAATGCTAGGAGCGTATGCATCGGCGAATCAATTTTCGGTCGGAATGTTAAAAAACCAGCTCAAAAGGAAGAATTGCCTGATCAAGACTCTCGAAGCCAGAGTAGCTTCGGCCATAGAAAACGCTAAAGGTCAGGTGAGTGGGGAGATAGAACTGGCCTGACTAGCTGATAAAAATGAAATAGAAGGGCTCAAAGCCAAGCTGGAGCAAGCGCATCTTACGATCCGAGATGGTCTGATATAGGCAGGTCAACAGAGGACTATGATTGCAGAACTGCAGGCTCAGGTAGAGATCGCTGAAAGCAGGGTGATTGATGTCGAGGGGTTTAAATCCCGAGCGATCGAGATTCGGAGCAGGATCTCTTCTGCGCAACAGAGTTTGATCACCAAAGTGGGAACAATCCGAGAGGATTGTCTATTGATGCATCGGATTTTTGAGAACCCGACTGTCAGAGAGAGGGATGCATAAGCAGCTCGAGTTGCCTTCCAGGAGGTGGTGATAGCCACGGACAACAGAGTTTCAGCAGGTTCTCTCGGACTCACCCTCCCAGAACAAACTAGAGGTAACATTCTATTGAAGGATTGGGAGCATAACATCGCCCTGGGCAAGGAACAGGCCCAAAAAGTGACCCATTCATTAGAAGAGGCCTTCAATTCTATAGAGGGCGAGCTGTTGGGTATGGACATTGGAGGCGACGCAGAAACGTTAATGCAAATGAATTTAGAACAGATCTCGCTTGATCTGAAAGAGCAGGATGAGAGAGATTCGACCGAGATCTCTCAGATGGATAGAGTGGACATGGCTCGAGTTGAAAAACACTTGACCCAGCCCAGCGCGCAACTAAGTGCCCTCGACATCATTGATGCACAAATGGGAGACAAGATGCAGCAGTTAGCCCAAGAATGTTACTTCGCCGAGGCCAGCTGTCAAGCTGAACCTTCACAGCTCGTATCTCAACTCGTGGAAAGATGTATCGCCTGCTCTGAGGCCGCGCGAAGACGAGCACCTGGCACCAAATGAAGACAGAATAGGGGATATGGAGCGATTTCTCTCTCCTCTGTCATAACATAAATTTTTGCGATCATTGAGATTCTACTTGCTTTGTAGAAATTGTATAAATATACCCTAGAGGGAAATAAACGAGGTTGGACCCTTTTTGAGAAATTGTAATAGAGTTTTTGCATTGAGAGTTAATACAAGCAGATCTGGAGATTCTCAATTCTGTCACTTCTGTATCACAAGTTTGCTTCCTTGTATCTCAATTTTTACATTTCTATTCATGTTCATAATTAATGTGCTTCGTTGTAATTTAGTACAACCACTACTATAACAAATGAATCTGGGTTTTCTGTAATTGTTTATTGCCTTTCCTCTGCACTAGCTATCAGCTGTGTAAGACCAATCTGCAGTTTCAGAATTCTACATATATTTTTTGTTACATTGATTATTTTCCTACATATTTTCCTCTCCCGTTTATATCGTGAGTTTTCCACCAGCTGGAACTTTACTTTGTAAATGGCTTAATGTTTTTCTTTCATCTCATCCCTTTTATAAGAATATGATACAGTTACGGGAACGAGCCTTAGATTTTCATCTATATGTTACTTCTGCAACCGTAAGTTCTCTTTTATAAGATCAAACTGAGACAACACTTAATCTTTTCAAAAAGTCCTTTATACCTTTAATGTTCCTCCATGACCGTTCCCACACCAACTCAACCTAACGTTGAACCCGGGTTATTGAACCAAACTCATATCGCCTTAAATCTTTTAAATACTATCCTCAAAACAACAACTAACTGGGCCGAACTTGAACAATCATGGGCAGCCATTGAACGTGACATAACTATTCAGGAGCAGTTCGAAGCCAGACAACCTCAACGAAGAAATCTCCCTTAGACTCTTTCTCTGAAGGTTGACTTTTTCCCTTCTCCTTATCTTAACCACTTTCAGATGCCTTGACACTGTGCTTTTGAGCCTTAAGTACATACTTAGGAACAACATCTTTCTGGCGCCATTGTCAGGGATCGAAGTTACGAAATCTTTTTCCCTGGGAAAACGACATTCGTTTTTCTTTGAAAGTGTTACCCTTTGATAGTGAACAAAGGGTACCCACCCTTTAAGGATTTTTATCTTTCACTTGGCGACTCCACAAAAAAGTAAATTGGCATTCGGTCGAAGGAATACCAGACAGAACCCAGCTGATGAGCAGATTACGCCAGTTTCCGACCCCGAAAAAATTCTAAAGGCGAGAGGCTCTTTTAAGCCAGCCCCTGCAATTTACCCACTTGAAATCCCATCACCGAAGGTCGAGAGTCCTTCCGAACCCCCGAGCTCACTCAATCCTTACTTTGACACTAAACATTCAATGCCTTGTACCGAAAGCGGAAGTGAGATTCATCCAATAGTCCCCTTGATACGGAGGGGAAAGGGCCCTTTTGAAGGTTCATCATCTTTCAAAACACCATCTTACCTTCAGTTAAATTTACCAACTTCTCCAAATCCTGAAGAGCGTGTTACACACTCATTTCTCACGCCTGTCGGTTTTCCCGATTCCGTCTCATGCAAGTCCGAGGAATCAACTCCTCGTGTTCATGATTCTTACTCATCAGAGTCTCCTCTTAGTCAAGAAAATATAAAACCCATTTTATTTTTTGAAAACCCCATTTATAAATTTCCACAAACAACGATGGCAGCCGCTGGAGGAGGAGGTGGAGGGTTTATAGGAGAAGGAGGAGGGTTTATCGGAGGAGGAGGTGGAGGTCAAGGCCCCCCTCTAGGTGGAGGTGGAGGTCAGGGCCCCCCTCTAGGCGGAGGTGGAGGTCAAGGCCCCCCTCTAGGCGGGGCTGGAGGTCAAGCCCCCCCTCCCAGAGTTTTCATGAAAGTCGCAGCCAGATATGCCCCATTAGTATTGCCCATCCCCCTATACGATCTTCCAAAAAATTACATAAAAAACTTACCGAAATTCACCGGGGAGGGGGATCTAAATGTGGCCGAACATATAAATCTTTTCGACCAATTCGCAGATATCTGCGGTATCGAGCACGAGGATGTGTATTCGAGACTCCTTGTCCAAACCTTTGAAAGTCAGGTTCAAACTTGGTTTCGGAGCCTACCCGCGGCCTCTATCCTATCATATGACGCTTTGGAAGATGCTTTCCTCAGACAATGGGGAGAGCGGAAAGACCATCTCTATTATCTAACCGAATTTGGGTCTTTGAAGAAAAAGAACTCAGAAACAGTCTCGGAATTCATCCAGAGATTCAATAAACTGTACAATAAAATCCCACCTGAAGTCAAACCTTCTCCACCCGCGGCCAAAGTGACCTTCGCCGGAGCTTTTGAGCCAGATTTCGCACTACTTCTGCGAGAGCGAAGGGGGGCCACCTTAGACCGTATGCAGGACGATGCGGTAGAAATAGAATCCAATATGATGGCTTTAGGTAAACTTAAGGCTAGAATAGAGACTGGAAACCGTGAGACCAGGCGCTTTAAAGAACAAGCTGGCCCTTCAGGGTCCAAGAGATCCTCAGACAATAGGGTGGACGATATGGCTAAAGTGATTAAAGATTTTTCGAATAAAGTAGCCCGAATGGAACTCGAACAGGCCAAGGCCGACTCTTATCCCACAAGAGATTTCAGGAGAAATCAAAACCCTCCTAATCAACAAAAACAAATAAAAAGTGAAGATCAAAGGATACAGGCTCCTTTAAAGACTAAAAATTTCATAGGAACAAACGATTTTCAAGACTACGAAGACTCAGATAACGACGTCGCAAACTTCAGTGATGACTGTAGTCAACCATATCTAACTCGTGAGGACTATGAAATTTTTTTAAACACGCCTCAATCGTCGAACGAAAGCGGAGAAAATGATCACACTGAACTCTGTGAACCTCAACCCATAAATGTAAAGGAAATTCAATCTTTCTTAGGAATAATAAATTTTTTACGAAGGTTTTTCCCCAATTTCGCTGAGATTGTTAAATTGATTATAGGAATGCTGAAGAAGGACAGCGGAGTAAATTGGACTGCCGAGGCCAGAGCATCATTCGCGCATATTAAGAAAGTCATAAGTGAAGCACCTATCTTAGCAAGTCCAGATTATCTTAAAGATTTTCTTATTTTCTCTTTTGCTTCGGAACATACTATCGCCGCGGTGCTCCTACAGAGAAATGAAGAGGGATTCGAACAATCGATAGAATTTTTTAGCAAAAGCCTTAGAGACGCAGAACTGAAGTACGACATAATGGAAAAACAAGC
The DNA here is from genome assembly GCA_032191745.1 of Picea mariana. Taxonomy (NCBI): domain Eukaryota; kingdom Viridiplantae; phylum Streptophyta; class Pinopsida; order Pinales; family Pinaceae; genus Picea; species Picea mariana. The sequence continues at coordinate 19,855 of JASDQU010298100.1, forward strand.
GTACGCAATGGTAAAAGCATTAAAGGCATTCAGAACCTATGTGCTACATTCAAAGATAATCGCGTATGTACCTACCAGTTCTGTAAAAGATATATTGTTACAGCCAGACAGTGACGGAAAAAGAGGGAGATGGCTTGCCAAAATAGAAGAATTTGACTTGGAAGTTAAGCCGACCAAATTGGTAAAAGGGCAAGGCCTGGCCAAGCTCTTAGCTGAGTCAAATCTCAGAGCCCTGGATATAAATTGCCTGCAGGAAGGTGACGAAGACATATACCCAGACGAGTCGAATGAGGGCACCAGTCCAAATAAAATCGAAGAAAAATTCTTAACATCGGACTGGTATAAAGAAATAGTGCTATACCTGATAACTCTAAAATGCCCTAGGGAACTATCGCCATCTAAATCTTGGACTTTGAAACTCCATGCAGTCAAATATTGTATCACCGGGAGTCAATTATATTGGAAGGATCCACTCGGTTTCCTGTTAGTCTGTTTGATTGAATCAGAAACTCAGCCAGTTATAGACGAATTTCATAAGGGGATCTACGAGGGGCATCACGCATGGAGAGCTACAGCTTACAAGATCCTAAGGGCTGGTTATTACTGGCCAAAACTTTTCTTGGAAGTAAATGCCAGAGTCCGAGCCTGCAATCCTTGCCAATTATTTGCCGGTAAATAGAAACTCCCGACACTGCCACTCGTTCCAGTCAAAGTCAAAGCTCCATTTCAACAATGGGGTCTAGACTTCATAGGGGAAATTAACCCTCATTCCAGTGCTCAGCATAAGTGGATCCTAACAGCTACGGATTATTTCACCAAGTGGGTGGAAGCCATTCCAACCAAAAGGGCAACAGACTCAGTGGTGATCGATTTTTTGGAGGATAACATCTTGTCAAGATTCGGGTGCCCCCGAAAGATAGTCACTGATAACGCCCAGGCTTTCAAATCTATGGCTATGATCAGCTTCTGCCAGAAGTATAATATCGTTCTCGGCCATTCTACGACATATTACCCCCAGGGGAACAGATTGGCCGAATCATCTAACAAGAGCCTGGTGAACATAATCAAGAAAGTACTGGATGAAAATAAAAGATCTTGGCATGTGCACCTAAAATACGCATTATGGGCGAACCGCATCAGCACTAAAAGGTCTATCGACATTTCACCGTTTCAAATGGTCTATGGTACAGAGGTGGTACTACCTATAAACCTGGCACTGCCAGTGATGAAGCTATGGCAGGATCAAAACGAAGAACCAAATCATGTAACCAGGAGAATTAACTAGCTGATCGAGGTTCAACAGCATAGAGTTGAGGTCGATGAAAAAATGCAGAAGTATCAGGATGAAATGAAAGCATTGTTCGATCTCAAGGCAAAAGACCGAGAATTCCTTCTAGGTGACTTAGTACTAAGATGGGATGCAAGGAAAGAGGAAGCCGCGAAGCATGGTAAATTTGACCACCTTTGGTATGGGCCATTCAGGGTCTCGGCTCCAGAAGGAAAAAATTCCTTTCTGTTAGAAAACATCGATGGAGAAGTCCTCAGCGCCCTTGTCAACGGGCGATATCTGAAACATTACATGACATAGCAGTCGCAAATTTTACAAAAAAAAAAATAATAATAAATAAATAAATAAATAAATTTTTGTATATGCATGCATTTCTATTCTCCTTTACACTTTCTGTTTTCTTCTATTCATAATTTTTAGGCATATTTTGAATGAAGTTCGTGTTTGCTTTTTATAGGGTTCCAGCCGCTTACGAGCTAGCGAGAGGAGAATTTCTCAAAGCAGTATCAGAAATAAATCGGCATGAAACAAGTGATACCCAAAAAGTAGTTTCATAGTGCACTAAGAAATTGAAATCAAAAGGAAAAGGTGGGCTTTCTCAATACACATGATATGAAAGACTGTCGAAATTAAACCAAGGTAACACCATTCAAATTTACGATATTAGCTAAATTGCTAGACATCAAGATTATTGCTTGGCTTGATAACCTTTGATTTAAATTGGTTCGAATGATTCTCTAAAACTAAGAACAGTGAGTCGAAAGTAACCATCCCCAAAGACATTTACAAGAGCCAGTCTCGAACTGTATTCACCTTCTGCATTTTTGATCAATAAATCACTGCCCCGTATCCTACCTGTTTTTGGGTCTAACTTTTGACAAGCCGCCATCTTTTCTTTTCATTACGAAGGGTGAAAGTTTTCATTTTAGCCTCCTGAGTCTCAAAACAGATAGTGAAAAGAAAGCGGGTCTCTACAACTACTTAATCCCCTGCTAAGCGAAGGAACGTTTAGAGCGATCCTAACTTTCCTAGGTTTTTCAACAGCATCGGAAGAATTAAAGCTTGCTCAAACAGGATACCCCTTAAAAAATTATTTTCCCCTGTCTCCCTAAGAACGAAGGTGTTGTGAAGGCCAAGGGAAGATCGGTACCGAGTAATCAAAGTAAGTTGATAGACCTCTGATGAAAAATATTACACAGATATCATCCCTGATGCAAACTGATTGCCCCCATCTTCGCGCTCAAAAAAATAATTTATAAGACGGGTGGTGAAAGGAAATTCAGAAATGATTGCCCCCACCTAGTCCAGGAAGACGATAGGAAATTCAGAAATGATTGCCCTCGTCTTAGCATTTAAATGCATAAGAAACTTCCGAAGTGGTGAAAGGAAATTCAGTAAAAGGGGCCAGACAACTTCACCGGGGTACTGAACAGGCTCGCTGGCAGTGAAGCAATGTCTGAGATATCTGTAAGGCTGTTATACATGAATATAGCTCTACTCTAGTAACCGATACTTTCTAAAAACCTGATCCACATCCCAAGTTCAGACGGGACTTCCCGATCAAAAATATGTATTTTCATTCTTTTGATGCAAGCCGAGAGCCACAAGATCTGTTGAGTCTCCTAGGGTCGTTTCGACTGTCTTAAAACATACCCAAAGTTAGTAGTGGAAAATGGAAAATTGTGAAAGAGACTACAACCATGCTTAGAAAGAGTATCTGA
>JASDQU010298104.1:0-14032 GCA_032191745.1 Picea mariana
CCTCTCTCTTACTCCCTCCATTTCTGCCAAGCCTAGACTAACCTAGTCTAACCTAAACCAACCCTAAAGTACACTAGGCTAACCTTACCCTAAACTAGTATGGTTTAACCTAATCTAAAACCTTCGACCTAACCTAGCCTAGTTGAACTTGTCCTAACCTACCTTAGCGTATCTTAACTTAGCCTACCTTGAGCTATCCTAGTCTATCCAACCCTAATTTATCCTAGCCTAGCCTAACCTTAGCCTAACCTAACCTATCCTACCTTAAACTAACCTTTCCTAGCCTACCATAGCTTAACATAACCTAACATATCCTAGCTCATCTTGGCCTAACCTATCCTACCTTTTCCTACCCTAACTTAGTCTAATATAACCTACCCCACAACAACCTACTAGGCTATCCCAACCTAACCTAGCTCATGTGACCTTAACCTAGTGTATCCTACTCCACCCGAACCTACATAGACTGATCTAGCCTAACCTCGATAGACTAGGTTATTCTATCCTAGCCTAACCTTAAGTCTAAATCCTTAATAATAAGCCTAAACCTAAGCCTAAGCCTAAATATAAATCCTCAGATAATACTTCCTTGCATAAAATGAAAATACTTCTTTGAACAAACTTATAATATAACAATATACAACTTACGCAAATCTATTATTTTTTAATATGGAATAGAGAATCATGGATCCATTATGTTAATTAAAGTAAAAATTACATAATTTTAATAAAAAAATACAAAGCAATACAAATAAATTAACAAAAAGAGAACAAACATATAATAAATTTACATTACACTTAAAAAAAGATAAAAAACCAAATGTAAAATAACTAACATAAATAATGAATTTATCAAAAATTAAAAAAATATAGTTTTATCCACAATGAAAAAATAATAAATAACAAATATTTTAAGTTAAAACACAACCCAATAAAATATAAAATATTCAATGTACACAAGTAACTATATATAAATTTGCTATTTACATAATTAATTAAAAGGAAAATGAATTATAAATACAAATAAATATTTCAATAAAATTATAATATAAAAATGATATAATTTGTTATCAGAAAAATTTAGAAATTAAAATATAAACAATTAATACAATATATTTAAAAATATAAAATCATATAATTTGTTATCAGAAAAATTTAGAAATTAAAATATAAACAATTAATATAATATATTTAAAAATTAAAATCTTGAATTTTTTATTTCTTTTATTTTTATTTAAAAGGATAAAACAATTCATAACTTTAAATTTTTTATTTATTTTATTTTATTTAAAAAATAAAAATGAAAACAATTCATATATTTATAGAATATGTAAAGACTAAAAAAATCTTATTTTTCCAAGCTTAACAAATAATCTTTATAAATCAAAAAATAAATAAATATAAAATACATATTATATGCACAATTTTTTTTTATATAAAATTTAAAAATAAACTATTTAACATAATTCAATACTCAAACCCTAACTCAAACCCTAAATCCTGGAAAACTTTGATTCTTCTATTCTTAAAATCTATTTGAAAACTAAAATGAAAGGCTGAGGTGTTTTAAATTTAAATTAAGATTTGAAATGTTTTTTTTTTAATTAAAATAATCATTCGTATTATACAGAAATTTAAATAAAAACAATTAATACAATATATTTGAAAATCAAAAATATCAATTTTTTTTCATTTTTTTATTTTTATTAAAAAAAAATTAAAAACAATTCATATATTGTAGAAATTCATATATATTTACAATATGTAAAGATTAAGAAATCTTTACATATAAACAAACATTTCCATATGATATAGCTTGCAGGGAGCGGAGACGCATTTCATATCGAATATATATCAATTCAGAAGCTATAAAAATCAAAGTTCAGAGGCTATTGATAAGACTGAATATTGTAAGGTTTCAGCTTTCAAGGTTATGAGGATTCAAAAGAAATTTTTGTCTAAACTTTTAAGCCTGTGAGGATTTAAAAGAAATTTCTGTACGCATGTAAGTATGAGGTTTCAACTTTTAAGGATCTGGGGATTTAAAAGTAAGGTTGAGGAGATAATACTCATGAAAATCAATTCAGTAAGATATAAGATATAGTGAAAAATAAGTTGACGATTTCTACTTTTCTAAAAATAAGTTAAGCCACTGCCAAAAAAAATTATGTACTCACTGAATGGACAGAAATGTTAATTACATTTAAATCCACTGTTTTTCTATGACATTTAAATCCACTGTTTTTCTTTTCAGGTGCCTGTTATTTAGTGAAGCTATTTATATATTTGTAATAATGGGGAGCTTTATAATTTGTAATTTAGTGAAATAAAGAGTATTGATATATGTGAAAAAATACACATACAAATATTTAAAATTTGTAATCTTTCAAATTTAGTTGTCTATTTGTTTTGTATTTTGGGTTTTTAGTTGTAATTTGATAATATAAATTTGTAGGAAATCATAATTTTCTCTTTTTTAAATTGAATTTATGAATGTTCAAAAATATTTGAAATATTTGGATTATACAAAATTAAACACTTAAATCTGTAAATTCAACAAATTTTGAAAATATATAAAACTAAATAGAAAGTATAAAAAAAAACCAATTAGAATAGAGATTTTTGTTACAATTATGTATTTACTGTTTGAAATTGAATTTATTACTAAATTGCAAATAATCTAATGTTCACATAACTAGGATTGTGAATGCAATGAACTGTCCGTATCACCAACCCCGTTTATCTTAATGCGTAGTGGGTGGAGCTAGTGGAGGCTGCTGTAAAAAATAAAGTAAAAATACATGGGATAATGCATGTGGAGTTCGACTAATAAAATAACCCTAGATTCCGTCAGCAGAGATGGGGTGAAGGTGTTAAAGAAGCAGATTAAACTAACTACAGTCAGTAGAGAAAAGATAACATAAGAGATTAAACTACTAAAAAGACTGGTTAACTTACTGAAAAGGTGGATTAAACCACTTGTTAATGAAATATTACATGTATATGGCCAGAGCAATGGCATCAAGGTTAACCTATTGAGAGAAGGAAAGAGAAATCAAGGTTTAGCTCGGATTCTTTTTGCGAAAGGGTTTAGAAGAGCTTGAATTCTATTGAAGGCGCGTCTTCTGCTGTTAAGCTCTTCCAACTAATGACTATTTGCATGAGGATAGAACAGAGCCGAACCTGAAATATTTGCAATTAAAATGACGAATTCAAAGGAATGTTGGAATAAGCAGGAAGAGATTAAGATTCTTGAATGAATTTAGAATGAAGGAAATAATAATGATAAAATATACGTCAGTAATCATTCAGAAGCTCCAGCGAAATAATAATAATAAAATATACCATTGAGACGTCAGTGATCATTTAGAAGCTCCAGTAGATGATGCAGGTGCCTCCAATTCATTTCAGCCTCTTCCTCTATCACACAAACACGACTCGGACTCTACCACACACCCTAAGAAAACCAACCACACACCCTAGGAAAACGCTTATAATGTTTTTTCACTTTTGAATTTCACAAATTTCCAAACGTTCAGTTTATCATGCTTTTTCACTTTTTATTTTCACAAATTCCCAAACGGTTGTTATCATGTTTTTTCAGTTTCGATTTCAAATAAAGCAAGGCTGGTTAAAGGTTGTTACCATGCTTTTTCAGTTTTCATTTCAAATATTTAGATAGTTTCTCTCATTCCGTTAGAGCTTATGATGCTTTTTCACTTTTGATTTTTACAAATTCCCAAATGTTCACTTTATCTGTGTGTTTGCCTTTGAAGCATGGTTCGTTAGAGGTTGCTATCGTGCCTTTTTCAATTTCGATTTAAAATACGTTCCCTGCATGCATTTAAACTGTTTTGTTAGTTTTGATTTCGAATTAAACATATGTTTCTAAATTTTGAATTAAATATAGTTTTTTATTTTATTTTATGTTTTTTTTTTCTCCAAATAAAGATATGATATAACATCATTTCTTTTTATAATTTTGACTTTGAGTATATGGGATTGAATAATGTATGGATTTTGGGTATTATTAGGAGAGAAAATTTTCACCTATATAAGATGGTATTGATTTATGTTCAATTTTGATTTACATATTTTTTTATTTGTATTTGTTTTTTCTTGAAGTTGTAGTGATTTGGATCTTCATGTTGGTATTGTTGACAAAATATTATTACATTAATGACATTTAGATTGGGTATCTAGAGTTTGGTTTATAGATGAGGGTGAACTATTAATCTGATAGTTGAGTCATTCTCCCTTAGTCTAGGTTTTGGTCTTCTATATTACACATCACCTTTGTGGTTGTAGATTTTTTCATATATAAACAATTATTTAAAATATGTCCATTGTATTTGCTTCAAGAGATTTATGGTATAATCTCTTGACCAATATGAAAGCAATGAAATAGGTATTTAAACATTTTTCAAAAACTATATAGTAGTATTCTAAATTTTTTTTTATGAGAGTGCCCTTTATTTGCCAATTAGAAGTCATGTAGTTGCATATTTAGAAATTCTATGGCCCTTATAATGTTCGCAAATGATTATTTAATGTGTGATGACCTACACTCTTTCTTTTGGAATCACCATGGCTAGGGTAGATCATGTGAGCTCATTCTTAGTTCCCATTAATACGAAAATTGATTAACACATCCAATATGTGCATATTTTAGAATTTAAGAAACCTCACTAACAATTCCAATTCGTGTTTGTGTCCTACTTTTAATAATACTATTGCCAAAAGGGACTACATAATTCTTCTTTCACTATTCACTATAGGATGAAACATAGCCACGCCTCCTTTAGGTTTCTTTGGAATTATTGAAATGAGAAATAGGGAACCCAAGGTAAATCTTGTCACTCCTTTTGATTCCAAATATTTCCTCAAGTAATTTTCTATAAGAAGGTAGTAGAGATGGTTTTTTATTTAGCATCTTGAATATGATTTTGATCCTAAATGATGGTTTTTAATATTTAGATTTAGGTTCAACTTCGAAATATTCCCCTTTTTATATGATTAAGAGGTCGTTTAACATATAGGGAATGATGTTGTTTGTTGGGTCTAGACATGGTAGTTATGAAAAGCAGTGTAATCCTCCCCACCTAGGTTTAATTCCAATAATTGACATATTGAAGTTTTAATGAGTATATTGTTGTAGTGGCTTTGAGTCTTATGTTGACAAAGACTCGATATTTTATAGAAGAACTTTGTGAATTTGTTTTGGACAATTTTGTGGGATATGGATTTCTTAGAATCACAACTCTTGTATTGTTAGAGATATGCTCTCTATTTCTAAAACTTTCATCCCTTTTATGCCCTTTCCTTCAAAATTTAGTTTTTCATTGGAGAACACTCAATTTTTGAATTCTCTGAGGAATTTTAAACATCATTACAAAGAGAATACTAGGATCATGTTGAATATATGACATTTTGATGATACTGAAAAAGAAATATATATCTTGATTGTTTATAAATAAACAATAATCCAAGCTTCGCAGGTAAAGTAAAAGAGACAAAGTGATTAGCTAGTGATTTCCACATTACCAAGGGGAAGAAATTAAACATAGGAGATTCCACTTCAATGCTTACTCTAGAGTCACTTGATTGGAAGTTAATTCACAATGTCACTAAAAAGGCTTTTGAGGTCGCATTAAGGAAAAGATTATGAATTGACGCTTCAAATTAGATTCACTCAAGTAAAAACAATGTTTACAAATTGAGATTAAGGAGGTATAGTTGAGTTGATTGATAGGGTCTAGTTGTAATTTGAATTTTAAATTTTCAGTTAGATACTAGAGATGTGGTCTAAACTTTTGGAAAAATAGACAAGATTTCGAATGTAAGAAGTGTTCAGTTTTTAGTGAAAATATTCAAGTATCAGAATTGGAACCACTCATATGATTGTAAAGCTCTCTAGCTAGTTAATATATATTGATGACAATTGTGTTTTCGTGCCCAAGTCTTTATTTGTCTTAATATTATCTTGGATGCAAATTGTGATGTGTGCAATATATATTTCCTTCTTCTTTCAACTATTGTTCTAATTCATATTTTTGTTGTTATGAAGCCTGTTAGAAAACTATTTTTGTAGTAAAAAGGTCAATTATTTGGAAACTTTATGGATGATTTGTATCTAGATATTTGTCTAGGTCTTAAAATATCTTTTAAAGTCTTAATTCTCACACAAAAGGTAATTCATTTAATTTCTTGTTGTTGTTTCCTTTATTTATCTTTCCATATCCATAATTGTTCATCAATGTTCATACCATTAGCTAAGGATAACCTACATTCATATTATTTAGCTAGTCCAACCATATTGTCATCTTTGAAAACCTATCATTTAGCTGACCAACAAAATCAACTTCTTAAAAAAAAAAAAAAACCATTCCAAACAAGAGGTGGCCTATTTCTACCCTTTAGTGGTGAGGTGGAGACTTTAGGACCAACAGCTTCTGGCGTCGTTGTCGGGGAATTGAGTGACAGAGAAATATCTCCCTCGGAGAATGACAACAATCAGATCTAGCTTTGGATGGTGAAGAAAATCTAGACACGCATATTGACTGCCACCTTTAACCTAGTGACTCCACAATCAAAAGACTCCATTGGAGGAGGAGCCCAACTTACAAAAAATGAAAAGGTGGAATGAAAAGAACAGGTACCAAGACATTGCTTATTCAAAGAGATCATACTTTTATTCATCATCTCATTCCTGCCTTTTCCTTTACGTGTGAAAATAATTATCTTATGCCTTGTTTACTTAGATAATTATAATCCAACAGTGGTAAATCCATCCTTGAGAAGAGAATATATGCCCTCTTGCATTACTGATCATAATCTCATTCCTTCATTTGAACCCACTAGCTAGGTCCATATCTCAAATCCTCCTAAAGTTGACCCATCTTGTAAATATGTGAATAACAAAGATGATTTATTACCTCCTCAATTCATTACTGCTCTATTTTGTGGCCAACTCACATATGTTCAATCCAATATCAGGTAAGGATATAAACCTCTGAAACTTCCTTGTGTCCTCCATGACTACCCTCCCAATTTTTTAGATTACCTTCCTAGGTTCAATGGAGAAGATCTTGTGACAGTCAAGAAACGCATGGTTTATTTTGAATGATTCACTAATCTTTTACAAATCATCTATTATGATGTTTTCATGAGAAAATTTTATCAATCATTGTATGGAGAACCTAGGATATGGATTAGAAGCTTAAAGATCAATTCAATAGAATCGTGGACTGATTTTTGTGTTGCAGTTTTTAAATATTGGGGTGAAAAAAAATATTTTGATCAGTACTTGATTGAATTAAATTCTTTCAAGAGGAAGGAGTATGAATTTATTACCACGTTCAACAGGAGGTTTCACAATTTTTATTGCAATATCTCTAAGGATATTCAACCTTTCGAAACTGCTGCCATGTTGTATTATATAAAAGTTCAACATCCTATTCTTGTTTTTTATCTCAAAGAAAGCATATCCTCATCACTAGCCGAGTTATTTGTTGATTCCAGGGAGATTGAGAAGAAATTTTGGGCATGTGACAGACTTTGAGATCATGAGTAGGAGGAAGAATATGAACGTCAAAGATCAAATTTGGGTTTATATTCTTTTCAGTATTGTGATCCATTATTTTCAGTAGTGTGATCCATTATTTTAAAATTTTAATTTTCCTCCAGATCTTAAAACTAATGAGTCATATATTTATACTATCCAATCTTTAGGGAATTTATATCATAAAGATGATTCTTCGTGTTCAATTAAATAGAGGGATGATTATGCTCTAAATTTTCTTAAAGATTTTCATGACGCTGATTTTGCAAAAGGTAATGATCAATTCATGGAGAAAGAAGCTGCTATTCCAAAACACCTTGATTCTTATATAACTAATAAGAAATATTTGTTTTCTTATGATGATATAATTGGTAAGGAGTGTCAACAGTTTCTAGGACACCTTACTACTCCTAATTGTTATGATGTATTTAGTATTTATGAGATTTTTTTAGTTGAGAAAGATGATAAAAGTGTTGTTAAGATTGTAGATTTAACATAGAAACAATTTGACCAACAGTTTCATGAGGACATCAGATCCATTGTCCATGATGAATCAAATACTGCTTATGGTAGTTGTGGCTCCAAATTACAACCTGGTTTCAAKAAGAAAAGTTTTCTATYARCATGGATTAGAMATAATAGCAACAAATTMGTATATGAYTGTTATAACACAGAACTTGAAAGKGGCATTAACACTTTTWATCAAGAGCATATTTCAATTCAATACCTGAAGATCCATGGAGACAGTTTGAAACCTTCTCCTATTTCACTTTATATTTGCAGAAGAAATATGTTTGCATAAAAAATGGATCTGTGAAAGCTGAGGATATTCCAAGGCAACTCATCTATTTTTCATAAAAAAAATGGTAGTGGTTGGATAATTTTATGTTCCAATAGTTGATTGCATGGATTTAGTTTTTTCAAAGCAACCAAATTTTACAAATTTCACTTTGACATCCATTTACAGCTATGAGTATAGATTGAATATGAAATTTATGTTGCACATCTTTTATTCTTTCCACGTTTCCATAAAATAAGGTATTTCAATCAACAAATTACTTGAATGGTTACTATGGAAATATCTGTATAAATAAGTAGAAAGTATCAACAAATTATAATAGGAGAATAAGATCACTTTTCCGAGCATTTGGTTTGTAGTAGTTTTGTGTGAATGAAAGACTCCATATCCCAATAAAGTCACTAGGGTATAGTTGTATATCTAAGTTTCAGTTGAAATAAGACAGGTAAAAGGATTGGTAAATAAAGTGAAAGGAGTTGATGACAAGGGGATAGAAATTAAGAGGTAAGGCACCTAGTATATTGTTCTTATCACATCATAAGGAAGTGTTATCCCCGGTTGGAGCCAATGTTTCAACTTAGTTCTAAATCTCTAATCTTTCCCTCCTTTAGCCTATACATTTGTATAGTTTTATTTTTTTCTCAGTCTCTTCTCCATGGTTTAATGAGTCAACGTGGATTTTTCTTACCCTTCTATTGACTTTGCACCATTTTCTTTCTTTCTTGGAAGGTTATTGCATGTTTTGATTTGGGTTAATAAAATAGGTCATCTTGATTTATCATTATTGAGCTTATAGAAGGTTGACCAATCCTCTTTAGTGCAAAAAAACGTTGATTGCAAGGACATGGATGTTCTTGCAAACAATTGTACAGAGCGTTGTTTTAATTATTTAAATGTTCAATAATATTTTTAAATATTTGAAAATGCTTGGTTTGAGCCCGCATGCATATGCATGCTCATGTGCACTCAAGTTCATGAATTTTTTCTTTCGGATTCACCATTTCACAGTTCGTGTTAATAATGTCCAAGTTTCACCTTCATTTCTCCAAAGCTTTACGGGGAATTAAAATTACAGGTGGTAAATTACATCAAAATAAAATTCACGTTCAGTTCATTTCTTGAAGAAGAGGTGGTCAACACAAAATCACGTCTCCCCGAAACTGATGACAACTTAAAAGAATAGAGCCACAGGGGCTCGAATTGCTCGAAGTTGTCCCAAAAATCAAATATGTATCTATCAAGACAAAATACCCTACAGATTCAGGTTTACAGCAAAATGCAGAGGACCTTGGCCCAGATCCCGAGCAAGACTCTGATGGAATTTCCACAAATACAAGTTTACCCTCCTAGAAAATTTCAGATGAAACCAAGATACATATCAAGGCCAACATATCAGAAATGCAGGGGTATATAAAGGAATCACATGGAAAAGGGTTTGAAGTAATGCAGATGTATGAAATAAGGTCCAGAAAAAGAAAAATGCTAGTTGATTATAATAAATCTTCTATGGATGATGAGAAGGGGTTAAAAGAGAGAGATAAGAAGGTGGTTTTAATTAAACCAAATGTGGAGGATGATTAAGGTATAAATTATAGCCACCAGGTGAAAGAATTAAAAAAACAAATTCAGACTTTGCAACAACATAATCAAGAGTTGGAGAAGCAACATTCTAAGTCATAGAAAAATACCAGGAGATAAAGCATGAAGGAAAGGTATAGTTCTCAGTCAAACCAAATATCTGAAAAAAAAGATAAAAAAATAGGATATTCAGATGAACCACACTTATTACAAAGGAATTACCCAAATCTGTAGAAGAAAAATCAAAAGGCACTGCCCAAATTTTCTGAAAATGCTTTGTATTTTCTTATTTTTGTCATTGTCTTTCAGTGTGCCTTCTGAACAACTGGAGGTGAATTTATGAAAAATGAAAGATGTTTTTGTTGAGAAAAAGACCATGCACAAAAAAATGTATTATAATTTACATAGGTATCACAGTTTTGGAGAATCGAAGAGACATTTCAGGCCATTTTCCAAAAATTCACCAAATGTTGATTTCCCTGTTTTTGTCATTGTCTTTGGGTGCTCCTTACAAACATATGGAAATTCATTTTTGAAAACTGGAAGAGGTTTTTTTGGGGAATGGGCCCATACACAAAAACCTCTCTCACATTGTACACATGTATCATGGTATCAGAGATCCCAAGAGGTATTTGAGGTCGTTTTTGCCAGAAATTCACCAAATTAAGGGTGAGTTTTATCTATCTATGTTCCAGTTCAGTTTCCATCTATACTTCATGTGGGTATCCATGCGAAGTAGAAAGCCAAAAAAAACTTGGAAAGAATCCTTTCTACGATTTTACTCCAACTATCAACATGATCTCTTGTTGCACTACTATAAATTTTCTTTAAGTCTAGTCAGAGGCATTGTTACCACTTGTAATAACCTGTTGTCTTTTGATAGTAAAAAAATTCTTTTGAGTTTGAATTAAGGATAATATTATGAATTCATTCTTCAAATCAAATTCACTCAAGTCAAAACAATGTTTCAAAATTTTGATTGAGCGATATATGAGTTCATTAATAGGGTCTAGTTGCAATGTGAAGTTTAAATTTTGAGTTAGATCCTAGAAAGGTAGTCAAACCTTTTGGAAAAAGGAAAAAGAGATCATTGTTTGAATGTGAGAAGGGTTTAGCTTTTAGTGAAGAGATTCAAGTATTATAATTCGTTGGACCTACTCATATGATTGTAAATCTCTCTACCTGGTGAACATATATTGATCTGACAATTGTGTTTTCTTGCTCAAGTCTTGATTTGTTTTAATCTTATATTAGATGCAAATTGTGATGTGTGCAATGCACATTTCCTTCTTCTTTCACATATTTTTCTAATTAATCTTTTTGTTGTTATGAAACCTATTAAACATCTATTTTTGTAGTAAAAAGGTCAATTATTTGGAAACTTGTTGGATGATTTGTGTCCTAATATTTGTCCATGTCTTAAAATACCATTTTAAGTCTTAATTATCACACAAGTAATTCATTGCATTTGTTGTTGTTGTTTCCTTTCTCTATATTTCCATATCCCAAACTTTCTCTATATTTCCATATCCCAAACTAATCAAAACTTTCTTTTCTTTAAATTGTATTTATGAATATTCAAAAATATTTGAAGTATTTGTATTATACAAAATTAGGCACTCAATTCAACAAATTTTGAAAAAATATAAAATTAAACAGAAAATATCCCAAAAAAACAAAAAGCAAAACAATTAGAATAGAGATTTTTGTTGCAATTATATATTTAATGTTTGAAATTGAATTTATTTACTAAATTGCAAATAATCTAATGTTCACATAATTAGGATTGTGAATGCAATGAACTGTCCGTATCGCCAACCCCACTTTTCTTAACGAGTAGTGGGTGGAGCTAGTGGAGGCTGCTATAAAAAATAAAGTAAAAATACATGGGATGTGGGTCAGTTGACTAATCGGAGAATGCATGTGGAGTTAGACTAATAAAATAACCCTAAATTCTGTCAACAGAGATAGGGTGAAGGTGTTCAAGAAGCAGATTAAACTAACTACAGTCAGTAGAGATGGATCTGTTAAGCTGTTCAAGAAGAAAATAAAACTAACTACCAAGAAATCCATGAAAAGTTAGTTACATAAAAAAGATAATATAGGAGATTCGGGTTAGACTAATCAGAAAGATAACATAAGAGATTAAACTACTAAAGAGATTGGTTAACATACTGAAAAGGTGGATTAAACCACTTGTTAATGAAATATTACATGTCTATGGCCAGAGCAATGGCATCAAGGTTAACCTATTGAGAGAAGGAAAGAGAAATCAGAGCTATACATACCTTTAGCTCGGATTATTTTTGCGAAAGGGTTTAAAAGAGCTTGAATTCTATTGAAGGTGCATCTTATGCTGTTAAGCTCTTCCAACTAATGACTATTTGCATGAGGATAGAACAAAGCCAAACCTGAAATATTTGCAATTAAAATGACGAATCGAAAGGAATGTTGTACATGAGATGGAATAAACAGGAAGAGATTAAGATTCTTGAATGAATTTAGAAAACAATCTTGAATGAATTTAAGATTCTTGAATGAATTTGAGATTAAGAGATTAAGATTCTTGAATGAATTTAGAAAAGATTCTTGAATGCAACATAGCCACGCTTCCTTTAGGTTTTTTTGGAATTATTGAAATGAGAAATAGGGAACCTAAGGTAAATCTTGTCACTCTTTTTTATTTCAAATATTTCCTCAAGTAATTTTCTATAGGAAGGTAGTAGAGATGGTTTTTTATTTAGCATCTTGAATATGATTTTGATCCTAAATGATGGTTTTTAATATTTGGATTTAGGTTCATCTTCGAAATATTCCCCTTTTTATATGATTCAGAGGTCGTTTAACATACAGGGAATGATGTTGTTTGTTGGGTCTAGACATGGTAGTTATGAAAAGGAGTGTAATCCTCCCCACCTAGGTTTAATTACAACAATTGACATATTGAAGTTTTAATGAGTATATTGTTGTAGTGGCTTTGAGCCTTATGTTGACAAAGCCTCAATATTTTATAGAAGAACTTTGTGAATTTGTTTTGGACAATTTTGTGCGATATGGATTTCTTAGAATCACAACTCTTGTATTGTTAGAGATATGCCCTCTATTTCTAAAACTTTCATCCCTTTTATGCCCTTTCCTTCAAAATTTAGTTTTTCATTGGAGCACACTCAATTTTTGAATTATCTGAGGAATTTTAAACATCATTACAAAGAGAATACTAGGATCATGTTGAATCTATGACATGTTGATGATACTGAAAAAGAAATATATACTTGATTGTTTATAAATAAACAATGATCCAAGCTTCGTAGGTAAAGGAAAAGAAACAAAGTGATTAGCTAGTGGTTTCCACATTACTAAGGGGAAAATATTAAATATAGGAGATTCCACTTCAATGCTTACTCTAGAGTCACTTGATTGGAAGTTAATTCACAATGTCACTAAAAATGCTTTTGAGGTTGCATTAAGGAAAAGATTATGAATTGATGCTTCAAATTAGATTCACTCAAGTAAAAGCAATGTTTACAAATCATGATTAAGGAGGTATAGTTGAGTTAATTGATAGGGTCTAGTTGTAATTTGAATTTTAAATTTTGAGTTAGATACTAGAGATATGGTCTAAACTTTTGGAAAAATAGACAAGATTTCGAATGTAAGAAGTGTTCATTTTTTAGTGAAAATATTCAAGTATCAGAATTGGAACCACTCATATGATTGTAAAGCTCTCTAGCTAGTTAATATATATTGATGACAATTGTGTTTTCATGCCCAAGTATTTATTTGTGTTAATCTTATCTTGGATGCAAATTGTGATGTGTTGTTAAGAACCAAACATCAATATAGCATATAAAAACCTCAAGAAAAGTACTCAACGCCTTGAAAAAGAGATAATTTCAGATAATAAGCATCTTCGAGGGGGAAACCTCCTTTTACCCCACTTAAATGTTCAAGTACAAGATGATTAAAAATGAAAATGTCTCCTTGGTATATATAGGAGACTAGGAGGTATAATTACAAATAATGGCCTAAAGCCGACATAATTAAAATAACATTACTAATCTAAATTACAACTAATGGCCTAAAGCCGACATAAA